>JAAGNO010010713.1:0-44577 GCA_033439905.1 Ceryle rudis
GAAGAAGAGGGGGAAGAAGAGGGGGAAGAAGAGGGGGAAGAAGAAAAAAGAGAAAAAGAAAAAAAAAGAAAAAAGAGGAAAAAAGGAAAGAAAAAAGAGGAAAAAAAAGAAAGAAAAAAGAGAAAAAAAAAGAAAAAAGAGAAAAAAAAAGAAAAAAGAGAAAAAAAAAGAAAGAAAAAAGAGAAAAAAAAAAAGAAAGAAAAAAGAGGAAAAAAAAAAGAAAGAAAAAAGAGAGAGAAAAAAAAGTCACATTTCTATCAGAAGTTAAAAATCCTTCATGTGTTCCTTACAGGCTCTAGTGATGAAACCACATATGGCTAACCATCGATTTGCAGGTGTGCAAGTCAGAAAATATCCACAGCCTCAACAATCCAGTCCCTGAAGAAGAGAGGCTATTTCTCACCTTCCCCCTGCTGATCTGCTAAAGCAGGTTTTCAAATTCCCTGGGACACTTTAAAACCCACAGGATCCCAACTGCATTTTGTGATTGGGGGAAGATGCCACTGTAGCTGATGCTAAACAACAGCAGAGCTGGGTTTGTGGTTTTGCACTGTTTTCTTCAGCTCCACCACAGAGGAAAGATTTTGATTCACTTTCCATGAAATGCAGAGAGAGCCTGAATGTACAAGTTAAAGCATATTGTCACCAGCAAGTGAAGTTGCCACAGTATTAGCACTAATTGGACTTGGCTGCAGAGCAGAAGATGTCTCAGAGGGCTGGAAGCAGAATATGGACATTTTCCCATCTGGAAACTGATGGTGCATACCAAAATTCATTCCCAGCTGGTGGGTTTTGGATGCCTTTATGAAAGGGTCTGTCCTCTAATCAAAAGATAATCCTTGCCAAAAACTCATTACTTCACTTGAACCCTCCCATTCTATTTTAATTGCAAAGAGGATGAAAAATCCAGCTGTCCACATAGAACAAGGGCCTCTTCTTCCCCTCAGACAAAGCCCTGCTCTGCAGGACCAAGGCATCCTGTGACACCTGCTGAGGAACATTTTTGCTGTCCCCCCCCCCCCATCACATACACCCTTTGTGAAGACAAGGGTCTGTAGTATCCTACCGGCATGCCAAGTTGATGTTACACCTTCCCCTGCAAGACAGCTCTGCCTCCAACAATCCAAGCAGCACTGCTTAAGGACTGGGCAAATCAAGGAGGACGGCCAGGCACAGACTGTGTCCTTCTGCATCTGGCATCCTTAGCAGCCCGTCCTTATGGTAGAGGCTGGGGTCAAGAGCACATTACAAAACTGACCGGAGTACCCCCCTTCGGGAGACAGAAGAAAGGGAATGAGAGGTAGCCAACACTGCTTCTGAGATGTGGTGGCACATGGATAAATGCTCCTCCCGGTCAGGCCATTCGACTAACTGGTAGCCCCAGGGTTACAAACTCTGAGCCTTTCACCACCAGTGAGCGACAACAACAGGGAGCAACACATACAGGACAAATGAAATGCAACAGGAGATGCAAGGCAGGGAGGAAAAAAAACGAGCAAGCAATGGCAGTATGCAAGCAGCAAAGAGCAAGGTGATGTACAACAGGGGACATGGGGAAGCAGAGACACCCTGACGGAGGCAGAAGGCACAGGCCAGCCCCAGTCTCCAGCTGCTGCTGGAGCAGTGACCAGAAGAAGCAGATTTCAGCAGTACGGATCTCTAAGCCATCAGCAAGAGCTCACACCACATCCTGCCAACAAGCACCAGCCTGACGACAGCCGGACACACCAGTGAATGGGAACATAACGAGCTGCCAACAAGACACCAGCTTAAAGGCTCCAAAAGGTCAATAGTTCCTCACCCTCCAAGTTTCTGAAAAGGGCAATTTCTGAATCTGCGGGAGTATGTCATTCATACCTTCGCTCCCCTCCTCCCTGGAGTTAAGCAAGTTCCAGCACTGTGCCTCCCACTGGTGGAGCAGCACTGGGTTTAGGGGCTGGAGCAGCGAGCTTCCCAGCCAGCTTTCAAACAGGTAGATGCGGCTTCACTGAAGCCAGAGACCTCAGTGCTGGCCAGTGCTCCTGTCTTAGCAGAAGATTAACTCAACAGTCCTATTAATGGAGAAAGAGCGACACAAATGGTCCTTTTTCCATTCCTGCTCTCTACCTCCTAGCTGTGCTGTGTGAAATCGTGCAGCTCGCTCAAGTAGAAGAAAAAAATAGATTGGCTCCATTGCAGTACTGGCAAATGGTATATGATAATCCTCATGCGCAACATGGCAGGGGATAGCTGCTGTGATGGGAGAGGAGAAGGCAGAAGGGTACATCAGAAGAGGCCAAGGAAACAAGGGAAGGTGATGCACGGGCATTGTCCTTGACACTGACTTGGGGAAAGCAGATTGAGGATGCTATGAGCAAGGTGTTGCTCCTGGGTATCAGGGTGGCACAACACCCTGAAAGGGTACTGCACCTTTCCAGGGATACATAGAGCCCCTGTCTGGAGTCTCCAGGGAAGCAATATATTTGTACAATCATATTGCAAGTATTTTCTTTGCTCACTGACTCACTGATCAGCTGTCTAAACCTCAGCAATTCCTAGCTTCCACTAGGGGAATGTGGCCCTGTGAGAGCAGAGCTTGCGCCCTGGGTGTTTCGGGGAAAATAGTTGCCAACCATTCATCAAGGGCTTTTTTATATTTCTTAATGAGTTGGCATGGAAAGCTTCAGAGGAAAGTTAGTATTACCCCAAAGTGGAAGAAGTATCATGTCCAAATAATGCACCAAGTTAGATTGCCAGATGTTTTCATATTTGAGGAATCTGAGGTGCAGAACTGAATCTACCTTTGTTCCTCTCAATGTATTTCTTTGCAAAGGCAGTATAATTCCACATTTGTATTTTCATTCCAAAGCAAATGCTTCACTGCACTTTTTATTAAAATGAAATCTGGTGTGTGCAGCCTGGTGTTAAATGAGAGACTATTAAAGCCAATCAGTGGAGAACTCATTAGTAACCCTACAACAACAAACTAGTAGTTATGGCCCAGCATTCACAAGCAGCCACGACAACTAGTAGGAAGAACCCAGGTCTCACTGAAGGCTACAACACAAATACAGTCTATGTAGCCCAATGACTACGAATATCCATACAGAATGGTTGAGCTTCTATTCCTCAAATATGTGCCAGAAATAATATTTTTTTCTCATGACTCATCCTTGAATTCCGCTCCCAGGAATGCTCCTGTCATTTAGTTATTTCTTCACATTTCTAAACTGTAATGAGAAGCACCAATCCCAAGTTCAAGGAAATCTGTCCCATCAATTAAAATAAAATAAGCAGAAGGCTGACTATAAACACATCCACCTCTTCCCACTCACTTCTCAGCAGCCATGGTGAAGGGAGAATAGATGAGCATTGCAGAATGCCTAGGAGGTTAGTAACTCTCCTTGGAAGGGCCAAGAGGGAAAAACTCCAGAAGAAACCCTGTTAGAAACTCCCCACAACCTTTGTAATCTTTTCATCTGGTAGAAGAGAGCAGAGAGCACAGTGGTTTGCTGGATACCCAGAAGACCGGCCACTGAGATAACTATAAACCTGGTAGACTGAAATATTCCAACCAGATTACCTTCTGAGACAATGGAGGAATTAATGAACAGGTAATTATTACAAACAAACCAAATAATTAAAGAACATAATTGAATTGGTAAACACCATTTAGATATTTGGACTCCAAATTGCCTATTATCAGCATAAATTGAGATAAATCCCACACTAGAGGAAAACTTCCTTGAGAATCAATCAAAAAGAAAACTAACAATTCTTGTAGTACAATTGTTTTCATAGAGTATTATTTTACTACTAGTTAGTGCAGTTATCTCACCAGTCAATTCTAGGACAAAATCTGCAATGTTCAATGGTCACGGTCATAATTCTGCTATTCCAGCCTAACACAAAGGAGAATCAGTTTCAAGAGAGACAAGAAACAGTTGCTATGAGACCATTATTAATATGAAAAGATGCAGACCAAACACCTACACTGGCAAGAAATGGCATTTAGATAAGTGGGTCTTGTTTCTTTCTGTGCTTGCAGTCATAATTCAAACAAAACTTTGTTTGCACAAGCATTTGTGAAACCGAACAAGAGTGTCAATGTAAGAAGGGGGAAAAACATGGAGAAACTGAGATTCCTTTTTAAATCTGAGAAATATTCAGTTCATTTCTTCCTTGCTGCATTATACACTCAGATCAACCACCAATTGAGACCTCACTAAGCAAGACCATTTGAATTTAGCTGCATTTAGAACTACTGCACTCTCAGAAAGAAAAAAAAAAAAAGTAAGAAATGGTCAGAGTTCAAAGGCAGATCTTGGGAAATTCACAGTCTTAGTGCATAATGTCCCTCAGATGAACTAAATTACACACTTTTTTAGATGGATGTGTCACTCTTTGAAGAATGGGAAAATTCCTTTATTGCACTCCCAGCTATGGATTTGAAGCAAATTGGACCACTTTGGATTAGCTTCGAGAGTTTCTGAAACACTAGCTATGTAGTGATGTATGAGGTCACATACACTTTGCAGTCTCCCCAGATATCAAGCCTACATATATGCATTTCTCTATTCTGTGTAGGCACGCAGAGGGGGAACTGTAAGTTGCAGATGGCTGAATATGGTATTGCTGGGTCCAAGGCAGGACTAAAATTGTTTTCCAGAACCTTCAGTCTAGGCCAAAGCGAACCAAACTTTGTCCCAGACATGCAGGTATTGCTGCTGCCTGCTGTGTAAAATTCACAAGTGCTGTGGGATCTTGGTAGGTGGGAGGAGTTAGGAAAGGTATGAAGCAACAAGGTCTGCAGAATCTATATATAATACCCCAAATAGACAAAGTATATCAGGAGAGGTTTAAAGCTTAGCACATACTAAATTCCAGTGAGTTCAACTGGACTTGAATGTATGAACACAGATTACAGCCATTAATCTCTGTGGGTTTTGGTTCAGTGAGGGGAACTTATATCTTCTTGTCTGCTTCTTTCCACTTCTTCACCCTCTCCTCCACCCTTCCTCCTTTCCAGACTCCAGACTACAAGGCTGAGCTTGAACCTATCACATTTCTATTGAACCTCTGGATTTGTAAAAGCAATGGTTTATTTTGGACACCATTAATTTTTATGCATCAAAAGGTGCCCAAAAGTAAATTCACTTAAATAGAAAAACAAGCACCCAGCTCACTGGAGTGACACTTTTTAATGACCTCACTCAGAAGTACAGACAGGGTGGGAAAATTTGGGGGGTCAGAACCCCAGACTGGCAGAGCACAGGCCAGCACTGTGTGAAGCAAAGTGAGTATTTGGGCTGTGGTCACAGAAGCAACTGCAACACGGTGTAATCATTTCCCAGCTAGCTCAGGTGCCTGCAACCATCTAGGCAGTGGCAGAATGGAGCTTGGCATGGACCAATTAACTCTGCTTCTCATCAAGACTGATGTCAGTACCCAAACTAAGCTGGGTATATCTACACGTATCTGCAGTTATTCCTGTGAATGCTGTACCCAAGGCAGACAAGGAAGAAGGAACAGCATGATTTGGGCCATGTGAAGGTAAGAAGAAAGCTAATGTCTTCAAAAGTGACAAGAACTGCTTTCATGTGGGGTGCCCAGGCTTGAGGGCATATCTACAGTTCACAGCAGTACTGTCATATCTAGAGACTCAAGAGTCTCTGTGCTGGTGAATTCTATACAATGCACAGGAAAGCTATGAAGAGAGATGCATTGAGTCCTCAAAGCAGTGTAGCTATGTGGGTATGATATTATGCACAGGATAATACAGTGTCAGCAGAACTAATTAGCAGAAGGTCTCTGAAGAACACTGCATCACATAGCAGGGGACAATGTTTTGTTTTCTTGATAACGATTGAAGAGATAATACAGTTCCCCCAAAAAATCCTTATTCATTTGGAAAGGTAGAAAAACAGCCTGCCTTGATGCTACTTCTGATAAATGTTTATATATTAAATATATTTTCTGTGTTTAATCATTCCAGAGATGACTCAAAAGAGCATCAGAAAACACCCTTTACCCCCAAACCTTGCTGGGAAGGAAACCGATAAAGCATTGGGCACCTTCGGTGGTTCCAAGGCTTGCAGCCAGCAAAAAGCCAGTATGGGGAGGAGGAAGTAAAGGCAATAAGACCTAGTAATATGCCAATAGATCACAGAGACAAAGAACAAATAGCAGATAGCATTATGGATTATACAAGGGTGTCAAAGAATAGACTTTTCTTTCAGCCTCCAACTTTCAGGCAAAGCAAAATCTGCTCTCTTGTCTACCAGTCCCTCTGTCTGCCTAGTAGTTGACAGTGAGGGGTCACAACACGCAAACCAATCCATCACATTTACACTGTTGTGTGATTCATCATGACAAATGAACAAAGATGCTGAGGTCTGTGTGGCCATCTCTACTGATGGTTACTGCCCATATTCCCTTTTTCCTATCACAAAGGGACCAACCTGCCCAAGGATTTTATATGTAAAACATTGGAGAATGACAGATGAACAAGTCAGGGGGCATCTGGCTAATTGCAGATACCACCTCCCCTAGCTCTTCCGATGTCTAATTATCTGGGTTGCTTAGCAACACACTAAAACTTCAGCTGGGACAAAAAGGAAGATCTACTAATCAGAGTGCTGTTCTAGAAGTTGTTCCACCACAGGCTTTCTCTATGACCTGAAACAGGCATCTTACCACTATATCTTCAGAAAATCTGAATCAAAAGAAAATGTTTATTTAGATAGGTTTTCCCTCTTTTTAAACACCTTTTTTTCTTCTAGAAAACCTTGCAGTCCTGATGGAGGTGCTTAGGCTCTCTGCATAATGTGCACAAGAAAGAATGTGACCCAGAACACTCAGCAGACAATGGCCAACAAGGTGTCAATGTGCAGGGTGACAGCACAAGTCATCCTCTTTGAGGTAAACAGGGTCCTTAAGACACCTAAGGGCTTTAAAGGCTTCCAGGATAAAGCAAGAGCTAAGCAAAGTTGCGGACTCCAAATCTTTTTGCAGCTCTGGTTCTCCAGATACCTCTGCAATTTCTTCTCTTCTGTAATTCAGGGCTAATGAACAGCAGATGGACACATAGTTCTCAGACAACAGGTGCCATGAAATTATTCCAGGTGGGTGAAACAACTGTCACCTATAAAAGTGACACCCATTCACATACTGCTGGTGCCTGTAACCGAACTTGGAGCCTTCTAGATTTCAATACACTTGAATACATTGCAGGGCTTACATCAAGAACCCACCTGAGAGTTACAGACCCATTCATGAAAAGACAGACCAAGAAGTTCAGTACTATAATAAAAGACAACCAAGGGGCACACCCATAGTTTTGTATTGTGCCTTTGTTGTTCCTTTTCGTCTTGCTGGTTTGCCCGCTGTGTTGTATGGAGGCTTCCTAAGGGAATTACAATACTAGTACTCATGGTGTACAGCAACATGGGTCCCACTTTCAGAACACAACAGCAACATGGGTCACACTTTCAGAACACATCCCCTTGCCCAGGTTCTGGCCAACATCACATACTACCCTGAAGCATCACATGCCCTAGCAGAAATATTCTGGTCTCAGAGGTCATCTGTGACCACTCTTTTGAAAACCTAACCCAGCTCCTTCCCTTACCTGTTGAGCATGTTGGATTGGTAAATCCTTTTCTCCTGGGTGTTGTAACAGCTGCTCTTGGGCTCAGGGATGAAGCTGTGTTCAGACAGCATATCAGAAGCAGCCGTGGTGATTATGGCTATTCCATCCCTCACTCTGGCAGGAAGACCATAGTCCCATTCATCATATGAGACAGAGATGAGCCCAGTGGGGAACTCAGATGGCACTGTGTCTGTATCCCCTGCCACCAGGCTGGGCACAATCCATGTGTAACCATAGCCTGTCAGACCCACAGAGTTGGCTACCTCAAAAATGTAGGTGGCCTCTTCCTTTGTGCAGTAGAGGAGGATAACAGGGCTTTGGAGTTTCTTGAGCTGGTTCTGGATCTTTGAGTCCCCATCATCCAGGGACATGTCCAACAGGAGGACCTCCTCCAGTTCCCAACCCACAAAACTGTGCTCAATGGTACTGCGGATCTTGTTCACAAAGTCCTGGTAGCCAGGGAAGTAAGTAGTGACAATGGAGAAGATGTACCAGTCATATTCTTCCATGATGTTGAGCATGACAGAGGCTTGCTGTTCTATTGATGGGCCAAACTGGAAGAACATAGATGACTCATCCTAGAATAGGAAGTCAAAGAGAGGAAGAGAGAGAAAAAGAAAACAAGAATAGGTCAAAGGATATAAACAGCATTGCTAGTCAAGCCATTGAACATGGAGGGGGAGGCACACAGTCAGAATCTTACACTTCATGTCTTGGCCACCGCTTAAGGATTTTTAACTTTTTAAAAGTTAAGTGAAGCCAGTGGGAAGGAAGTAAAATCCTTTTTATGACCAGCTGTCCTTACTTTATTTTTAAAGGCAGGTTGCCAAAATTACTTGAAGGTTTCAAATGTTAAGCATGATCCTAGCAGACAGAGAACAAGTGGTACTCAAGTGAGACCAGAAAAAGAGAATATGTACAAAATATTCCATGGTTGACGAAATTAAGAGCTATAATAATCCAGGGATTACCATAACCTTATATGTAGTATAAACAGGATACACAGAGGCTTTGATTTTGATTTAGTTTGGGACAGTAAATCCAGTTTGAGCATCCTGAATGAAGTACAACTAGAGTAGGCAAAACCACTGGACACAAATAAGTCTGAGAACCTCAACTGCAAGGCCCTCTTAAAGCATGCAATAGCACAAGTTGCTACAACTGTGTAGCTGAGAGTGCTACAAACTTATTTTTATATTAAGTATTTTATTTTAAGGCTCAGTCTCAGAACATCATAAAACACACTAAAATGGAAAAATAAAATTCCAAACTCTCACTGGTTTTCTTTATATCATGCTTTAGAGAGACCAAAAAAAAAAAAAAAAAAAAAAAGGCGGCAGAATTAAATTATATCTCTCTGCAGAGATTCCCATTATAATAAAAAAGTAATTCTCCAAATCAAATCATCACTTTTAAGAAAAAGATAGAAGCCCCACCTTCTCTCAATACGCTAGAAGAGCTGAACCAGAGATCCAAAAGAACATAGGAATTTTAGACCTAGGGAAACTCATTGTGCAAATGACTCGAGACATCACCTCAAGTTACTCACATTTAAAACAGTTCTCTACCAAATTCACTCTCCCACAGCCTGGCAGGTAAAGCTGTTTTTCAGCTGGGATGCCAGTTAATCATCCATCCACCCCTCCCTCAGTCATGGTTTTGATTACCTATAGCCTGATTACCTATAGCCATTTTCTCTATTGGAAAAATATGCCATAGCTCAGCAACTCGACAGAAAAAAAAGCTCTGATCCTGCACCTGGTCTTAAGCTGTTTCTCTTTCCTTAACTCCCTATGGGTCACATCCTGTAGGAAAGAGTCTTTGCTCCCAGATCCCCATTCCTCTTCTATGAGGTTTGGTGATTAAACTGTGTTCACTTGCTCCATGCAGCTCACCACCCAGTTGTAAAAGTACTCTTAGGGTTGCCCTTTGCTCACAGGAAAAATAAAATACAAAAAGGAAAAGAAAGAAGCAACAAATTGGAGACAGGTAAAACCAAAACAAACAAACAAACAAAACAACAAAACAAACCAACCAACCAACCAACAACACTAAAAACCCCCAACACAGAAGTATCACAGAAGCCTCTCAATCCGTGGAAAACAGCTCATACTTTCTGTCACAGGAATTCACCCCCATCTCCCAGAACTGTGCTCAAGAAGATAATTTACTCTTCCAATAAAAAGATACTTTTTAAAAAGATACTTTTTATCTTTGAAGCTTATGGAGAAAATCAGGAAAGCCAAAGGAAAAATTACACTATTGTCACAGCATCTGTCAGAGTTTGAAGAAAGCCTGAACAAGCATCTCCAGTACCTTTCATTGCACTGTGCCTTTGAAAGCCACTTGTACCAAACTGAATGCTAGAGTGTGAAGACAGCCTTACCGTAACATGAAAAGGCAAGACAGCTACACTGATGACTAGCATTTATTTTTATATTAAGTTCAACAAAGGCTTTTCTATACTTATGTATAAGAACCTCTGAATTGACTGCAAATTTCCACAGTGTCTAGGAGACAGTCTAAGATCTGAAGGACCTGGCTATTGAATTATGAGAACATTTGACACACAACGACTTGAAGTCTCGTTTGAAAAAACACTGAGTGCTTTCCTCAGTGACAAATAGGGGACGTGAGATGGTAAATCCACTAGTATGTCAAGGCTGCCTACACACACACATATATGCAGGAGTTAGTAGGTGTGAGTGATAGTGTGGGCGGGAGGTACTTCCTGATTTTAAACAGGGTCAAATGCTCCAGCTAAACTGCCCACTGACAGTTCATTCCACATGAGTGCACAGCCCAACTGCTGAAAGGAATTCAGATCCAAAGACTTAGGAAGAAAATTTGGGGCTCCTCACTAACCAGAGTGTATCAGAACATCCAAAAATCAATACACCAAATAGCTTTGTCACAACCCAGCTAAACAATTCCTCTCCACTGAGAAATGTAAGCACCTCCCCTTAGATCAAACAGTACAAACCACTTGGCTGTGTATATAATGGTTGCATTTTTATTATAGAAGCAGCAAAATGAGGCAACTTCTATTAAAAATGAGAGCATCAAGAAGATGCAAGCCAGTCCAACTTTTAGCTTGCCAAGATGTCTCTTGGCATTTGATCACCCCAATACTTGGGCTAGCCAAATGTTCTTCATTCCTTAACCAGTTCATCACTCAGAAAAGAGAGGGGCAAGGAAGGAAGAATGGACGACAGTGTAGAAGAAAGTGTCCCACTCATAATAAACAAGGAAAACTGCTGATAGAACTGGACAAAAGTCTCAGGAAGTGCCTTTTGGGCAACAAAAAGCAAACTAAGAAAAATACCTGAGTTCCACAATTTCCTTCCTCTCCTTATTTTTGAACACACCTGATGGTAAATCGGGGAGAAAGAGGAGCTGAACTGACAAGAGAACAATAGGGCTATCAGACAGAGCAGGAATTTGATACCACTGTGGTGTTACAGTGAAAACTTTTAAATCAGAGATAAATATAAGAGGGTTTTACCATTTTTACACATATATACCCCACAGAATCATTATTGCTTTACTACAGTCTAAACCCAAAAAGGAGTATGGATTTTTACAGACATTACAAGCTCCTGTTTTTCTCCTGCATAAATTTCACACTCTCCACCTCACTTTTTCACCTCAGAACAGCCAAAACATGGTTAAACTTTGCTACTGGGAGACAGATTTAAGTCTGGGATAGGTTGAGTTCAAAGCAGAAGTCCCTTACATTGCACACCATCCATGTGAAGCTTGCCATTCTCCTGCAGCCCTTTCACCTACAAACCCAGACTCCCTGAAGCTAACTGCTGCAAGAGACAGCAAGATGCTGGAGGATGTCCCTCAGCCGGTCTGAAAGAGCAAAGGTTCCATTACAGGATCTCAATGCCTCCAAAGATCCTAATACTTCCCACCATCACCCTGCAAGGTCAGGGATCTATAGTTTGCAGAGCTGAGCTGGAGGTGGAACTGATCAATTGACACAGCACCACTCCCCAGCTGACAAATGGCTTCCCGCAAAAAATCTGCTCAGAGTTTACTGCTACTGGGACAAGTATTGCCTCTTTCTCCTGTATGTTTAACCCCTCATATAAGGATGCTGGACTGCACATGGTGAAGGTGCAAAAGCACTCACTTCGAAGCCTACTCTGGGAGACTGGTAGCTGGTAAGTACTTCAGTGGATGGAAGAGGGTTTATGGAGGTGGCACAAAGTTTAGAGAGCAACCAAGTGTTACTGCTTCAATAGTAAGTTGCCCAGGGCTTTTTGTTCCTCAAAGGTAGGCCCATGCAGATGTTGCACAAATGCCGGGACTGATTGCCCCCACCCCCAGGATGCAGGCACTGGGCAAGGCTGCAGGTGACTCCCCAAGGAGCCCTCCTGCAGCTGCACCAGTTGAAACCAATCACTGCCATTTAACAAACCATTTACCTCAGATGTGGCTGGAATGGTCCCCAGGGTGCTTTTCTCACAAGTTCCTTCTTAACAGCCTCTGTGGATTCCCCAGGCAAGCAAAAGCAATTACTGCCTTACAAACAGTATGTTACTATGCAGAGCAAAACTCTACCTTAGCATGGGGCAGACTCAAGAACATCCCTAAAACAAAGGGATGCAGGGTCCCCAAAAACTGTTGCAGTGGTACAGTCATCTAAAAGAACTAGAGAGCCTTCCACCAAGCCATAGTATCACTTCTGACTTGGGGAGCGAGGACATCAGCACACTATTTTTCCTCTGTGCAACCTATCTGAATGCAATCTGAATCTGTGCACCATCCTCCCACTGCTGAGCGCTGAACATATTTTTGTTACTAATGGCAAGTTCCTTTGGCCCCCAGTCCAAGTGCCAGACCCCATAAAGGCCATATGTGTCAAGCTATGCACAAGGAATTTGATTCAGGAGCAAGTCAAGAGCATATGTTTGCGTTTCAGATTTGGAGAAATAAACCATGATTTTGCAGAATGTCCTAGGCTGCTATCTCCACATAGGTGCACAAGAAATACCATTTGTGCTTCTCTGGGAGTAGCCCCTTTTTGTTAGGCTTTTGGGAACATCAGTATTTCTAACCCCATATGCTGCTGCATTAAGCTTCCTGTGCAGCCCTAATCTAACAACTGGGGTCTGCCCTTCCTTTCTGGTTTGCAAAGGGGATCCTATAAGATCCTAAAAGCTCAGGCTACTATCGCTTTCCAAAGCCCTCTTCTCATTTTACAGATTTAGAAAAAAAGCTGTTTGTGTGAACAGTCTTGATTTGCAAAATTCCTCTATAACAGACAATCACATAGGGCAGCCTCTTGTTTAGTCTTCAGTCCTGCCTACCACACGTTTTGTGGGGACAAAAAGAAGTGAGCAAGCACCAAATAACTTCTGGGAAAACACAGACCTTAATTTCTCTACCTATGTATTTTTCTTCAAAACTGAGACATCACTGTGTACCTATTTGTCACAGTCCTGGTGGGATACCCAATTCACTGGGAGTTTTATTGTTCATGATGGAAAATGCTGCAACAGCTCAAAGTCATATAATTAAATTTTCTGTATTTCTGAGTCCTGTTTGTTATAATAGATCTGACAGGAAATCAGGATCTTTGTTGCTTAAGTGTTTATTTACTCCTGTTTATTCTTACCACAAATGCATCACTGCCTCAGGCTAGCCTGCAGTCAGGATCTTCTGCCTGTTGGCTTTTTCTCCCCACATTTAATTTTTTTTTAGTTTTCAATGACTCAATCCAATAAAATTCTTTAACATTACATGCTGCATCATCCTTTGTGAGTCCTTTCCTTGAGAGCTTGCAATAGAGACTGTGAGAACACAGTGACACTAGGGCAATAGCACAATGTCCCTGTGGTGGGACTGGCATCTCGAACAACATCTCTGTGTTTCTCCCACATGCTCACATTTCCACAAATACACATATTCACAGCTAGAAGTACTAAAAGTAAGCTTGTAGCACATTGGACTGTGTCATTTCTTAATGACTCTCTGCCTAATGGATATGAATTAGTAGGATTTCCAAACTTTCCTGTCTTACTGGACAGGTTCTCTGGGTTATTACTGATTTTGGCTTGCACAGCAGATGGAGCAGATGATCTCCTGCAATCCTTTCCCAGTGCTCTGATTCATTTATGAGTGGATCATTCTCGGTGAAAATCCTCAAAGCTGCCCTGGGAATGTGCCATCAGTGGGAAGTTCAAATTCATTACATGCAGAAAGGTGGTTTTATATAACCATATCATTTATCAGTTCCCTCCCTTGTTTGGAACACACCAGTATTGTAACTCTTCTGAACACAGCAGTATCATTTGACAGAAGGATACATAGCTCAGAGATGATGGATGTGATTATAGAAATTGGTGGGTGAGTGAAAGAGAGACCGAGTTCAGAGTCCCAGCTTATGGAAAGGTGCAAAGGATATACTGTGATAAATTAATGGAGGGTGTTGTCCTTCTGGTCCCTGATAGGCAGGGCATACAAGTGGCCAGGAAAGAAGGTCTGTGGCAGTTATGAGAATAGTTGTTGACGCTCTAGGTCTTCTCTGAAAGCCACAATCCCTGATGACTACTGAGAATAATTGTGACAAAGAATCTATAGCTGCTAGTGTAGCTCAATTTTGTTACCCTAGTAAATGGTAACAATTGGACCATACCCTAGTAAATGGTAACAATTGGACCAAGATTCACATGTAAAATGACATTAACTATACACACTATACACACAAGTATCATCATATACTCAGATCCCAGTCATGGCTTGGACATTAATCTCTCTGTAGCAGTGGAAGCAGATCTACTGCAGAGCACTAGCCCAGGGGCAACCGTATAACTGTTCCAGCACCAAGGAGCTCCTGAGAGCTGCAATAAAAAGGTCTCTGATTAAAGATGACTCAAGGGCTGAAAATAGCCAAGTGATTTCCACTTTCCACTTAAGGGTCTACAGAAATCGTTCATTCTTGGCATTTTGCAACAGAGGAGACACAAGATACCCTAGATTCTGTAATCTTGATTTTAGGATTGTTTCACTCCATATCACATGCAGCTAATAAAAAAGATGAAAGAGTCAAACACACCAGGGCCATTGTCTGACATACAATTCAGAAAAAAAGAACCAGAAAGTTGTTTGGCTAAGGAGAGGGTGCACCATTTGTGCATTTTACACACAATCATTGGTCAAAGCAGGCTAGTATATGATGGTATGCCATACCAGCTGCTCAGAGCATCACATATGGATGCCACCACTTTTCCACAGAAGGGAAATGGCAGTTAGCAAGCTCCCAGGATAAACAGTTTTCACACCAGGCTTGTTGCATTTCCATTTTCACCTCTTTATGTGTGTTTCCGTGTTTGATCAGCTTACACTGATGGATTAAACCACTGGTCACTCTGGGTATATTCCACCCATTAGGTGCCATGTTATACCATGCTGGTAGTCTGGACAGTGCAAGTTTAGCTCCCCTGTCCCAGCTTAGATAAGCCCACTAGGATGGCTTAATATCCTGACACTGACAGCCCAAAACAGTTAGAGGAAAGTCGTACTGCTCCATTACTCATCCATCCAATTACATCATGGTATTTGCTTGGGGATTCTTCTCTGGCTTTCTTACCCTCTAGACTAAGGACCGAATTTTAACTGTAAGCTGAATGGGGTGTCATTGGTATAACCATATTAATTAATAGCAGCCATAAAACTATCCAGCACACTTAAAAAAGTCCAGTCACAGTGTTTGGCAAGATATCATTGAATAAATTACTCAAATCAACTATCTAGGGTGAAATACTATTTCTTTTTATCATTTCTAAATTAACTGCTCTTCCATTTCATCAAGTATGCTTTTGGTCTCCTATGATGAGCAAACCTTATTACGCGCTGAACCTCCAAAGGTTCAGAGTCTATTTAGACAAGCCCTGGAAGTTCGGTATTGCATCCAATACCCTCTGAGCCTCTCAGGAGCTGAAGATTTCTCACTGTGGCCCAGCTGTGGGCAGGTCAGAGTGTGTCTGTGAGGACCTCTAATTCCCTTCTGTCTCATGAAATAGTGGTATCCCCTTTCAAATTCTACATTGCTTATTTAAGGATTAACCTTCTGCAGGCAAAGCTGTTAGTTGCTCTGCATCCTAACACGTGCCAACTGCAGTCCTCATTATGCTAAGGTCTACTCAGCCTTTATGGACAGAGTGAAGTTGGCTGTGTCCATGCTCTGAGCTGGCTGGACCACAGCTGAAGAAAAGTAGTCAGTTTAAAGTAATATTGTGCCAGGACTTAATCTTTTCTTAGAGGATGGCCTTATTAAGCAGTTTAGATCATTTCCAGCACATTGATATAGTTTACATACCATTTGGATCAGCACTGGCTTGCCTCAGAGTGCAAGTGAGCAGCTGAAGGCAAAGCCTATGTAGATGTGCCCTCTACTTTACTTAAAGCAAAGAGTAGTAAAAAGCTTCAGCTTTATCCATTCTGCCCAGCAGTAAATAGGCAATACTTTTGCTCAAAAGAAAAAAAAAAAAAAATTAAAAGCCCAACTCCAAACAAAGAAAAAAAAATTCAAATCGCACTTAAAATGGGAGAGCTCTCCAGCAAACGGACAAAACCATGACCTGAAACCTGACTAGATCACACAGACTCCAGGTTGCCCACTGCCCCATACCTGTCTGCCTCTTCTCTAAGAGGGTCATAACTGATGCTTGGTCCTAGTTCAGCAGCAGAGTTTCCCTGGCAACCGCACACACGTAATGCAGCCGTGGCCATAAGCTCCTTACAGCTGGCACTGGCAGCCAGCGGGGAGGGCCCCTCATTGCAGCCTGCAGCAGTGCGCAGGGTACAGCCTGGGCTGTGAAGGCTGGGGCTGGGCATTGCTACCCTCATCCCAAAATGGGACTCATCCCCAGCAGCCTGCTGGGACTGCAGAGATGCCGGGGAAGAGGAGTGGGGGCTGACGGACCATCCACCTCAACCTCTTGTGTCAGGTAACCAGGGGCAGGAAGGAGTCAAGTCAAGATTTCCCCTCATCCTGTGCACCCAGGTCTCCTTCTCCAAGGCTGGTTCCTGATTGCCTCTTTGCTCCTTGCCTCTGTTTTGCTCTGTGGCGTGAGAGGAAGGTGTGGAGTGTATGTGCTGCTGTCTTTGCTTCCTGGTGTTCAAGCACTGGTATTACCTGGGGATTCAGTCCCACACATATTGCCAGGTTTATTCAGTTAGTCCAGGTCACTGGCTTCCTGCCATCAGGCAGCAACAAAATTCAGAAAGAAGTGATCCCACCTATTCTCCTCCTCAGCTTAGGAGTAAGCATTCTGCCATTTCACACTCAGCTTTCTAACACCATGAGCATCCATGCTACCTTTCACTGAGCCCTCCAAATCAGATCTATCACTTTGGAAAGGAGGTGCTGCTTGCTCAAAATACACCTCCTCCCTGCCCTGAGCTCTCCCAAACCTGACTCATTCCAGTGTACTCCAGCCTGTGTTTTACAGCATGGGCTGGGACATGAACAATGTCAAACCCTCACTGTGCACCAGGTGAGCAGGCAGCTCTGTGTGGTGCACTTTAAGAGGGATTTTGCTACCTTCCTTATGCTGCCACAATAGTATAGAAGAGCCCAGGCATAAACTGAAGAAACAGTACCCTAGTCTACTTTTGTTTGGAAGTGCTACTGGCAAACAGCTGCTTCGTTAGCACATAATGTGTGTCTGCACCAGGCAACTGGAGGCACAGAAATCGCGAGCTGGCCCTAAGGCATCCATACATTCACACTATGTGGAAACTCCAGCTCAGGTCCAGTAGAGCTGCTGTATCAGGAGAGGAAACTAGTACAAATCCTGTCTTGTGCTGCTTTTGTGACACTTCTGGTTTCAGATCTTGTTGAGGACTCTTTAAGTTTAAGGAGAGGTACTGGAACTGGATTCCTGAACCATTGGACCAAGACCCTGGGTTTAGCCTGTGCCTTGGAAAGTGACTGTATCACTGTGTTATTACAAAAGTCCTTGGCTGGAACAAGCAATACGGATTTCAATATGCAGCCTCATTTGTCATGCTTGAAGGCCTGATCCCCATCAGAGCTGGGGGGCCATAGTTAGTTGCCTCTTGTGCTCCAGGCTGGATGAAAGCATGGCAGCAGCTATCTTCTCTCTACCCAGCTCTCCTTCCTGTCAACTAGTGAGCAGTGCCTCTGTCAAGAAGGTGCTGTCATGCCTGTCTTGCTCATCTAATTGATTCACAAAGTTTTAAATTATTACTGATTCTCCTCTTCCTCACTGTGGAGACTTTGAGACCAATAAAGCATATGGAGTTATTTACACAGATATTAGAAAGGAAAGAAGATCTCTTCTCAAATGTTCTCCTTGAGATCCCATCTATTAAGTCTCAGAAATTCGATAGGAAGTTTCCTACAGCTTTACAGATAAAAACTCTCACACATATATGAAGTCCCCTGCACTCACACATGCCCATCCAAACATGTGAAGGATGTTCTGCCAAATCCACACCTGCTGAACTATTGCTTCCCATTATTTTGTATTGGGATCATAGCCATTTAGTTCCTTTTCTTTGCCCTGATGATTAACAGCCATTTGCCATATCCCTTGCTGCTATAAGACTAAGGCAAAAATTGTGTCAAACCTCCTATTCAAGAAGCCACTTCTGAACTCAAATGAACTGGAAGTTGTTCTTGGTAGCTAGAGCTTGACATCTCCCCACAGTTCTAGAAACAATTCACATTCATGGTTGCTATACTCGTGCTGTAAAAGGACCTTTAAATCCATCTTCATGATCTAAGCACATGAATGTTTACACTCCTCAAGGTTTAATGATGAGGATTTGGAAGAAGGAATCAGTCCATCTGTCTTTATAATAAGGGTGCTATGAGTTTCAGTTCTCTACTTCTTTTTTACTTGGAAAAAGAAAGTCAACAAGCTCATTTCTAGTCAGCCTAACTTTATGCCAGAGGACACATAATTGAATTCACTGTTTCTTCTATACTTACCTGCACGTTAATAGAAGGTGCCATCTATATATTCAGTATGCCCTTGACATAACATAAAAGCAGCAGCACAATAAATAAGATGCTCTCTTTGTACTTGAATTCAAATTTTTCTATCTATATTAGGCTATGTTCTTTTTAAACAAAACTCAAGGCAATGAGATTTCTGTCGAGGATCAGCACAGCAAAGAAAGGGATTGACGGAGCAGCAAAAGAATTTGCCTCTGCTGGCCATTAATAATAAGAGTAACAAAAGCATCTGAGAGAATAAAAGCCAGGGTGAGGCGTGTAAGGTATAGAAATAGCTCTTTGACTGACTCAAAGGCAAAGCTGATGCATCTTGTTTTTCCACATCTCCTGTTGTCTATCCTCTTTCTTAACCACACACTCCAGCACAACGGGGGAGTGGGAAAGTAGATGGAAGCATCAGCAGGAGCTACAGTAAGCTGGGGAGAAATGAGCTATTCAGTCTTAACATTGCCTGGCCATGGCCCATGACAAAAGATGGACAAAGAAGAATATGAGAAGGGAAAGAAAAACCCATGTCCAAGACTGCACCCCCTGCAAGGGAAGAACCATTGGCTGTGATGCTTTGTCTTTCTCTTCCACCTTATATCAATCTGTCTTACTATTTCCTGTATTCCTGTACACAGTTGCCTCCAGGTTTCTGAGCACATGCATGTATGTACATACACACATACACACACATGTGCAGGATGGCTCAAGATAGGCAAACTGGCTCCTCTCCCATATGCCAGTTCCACACCAGCTCAGGCTGGCAGCACCTGAAGTGGATTAGCATCTGACAATGATCCCTGTGAAATGAGGTGATGGTGCAGTCCAGCCTTACTGAAGATTAGTGTCTACATCACCACACATGTGTTCAGAGCTAATTAAGCCTCTGGTTAGTGCTCTCAGAGAGATGCCAAGGATTACACAGGCTGCTTCACTACACAGCCCTGGCCACAGCCCAGAGGAAGAGAGCTTGCGTGCCTTCAAATTGTTGATGAAAGAATCTAAGACATATTTTTAACAGACTTTATTCTTCCTGACAAAGTACAATCCTTCAGGACTCATCTTTCATGGAGGTAAGTAGTCATCAAATTAATATACACCAAAATGATCTGGGTTAAAAAAACAAACAAACAATGACAAAAACACAAACCACAAACTTGTCATTCCTTTAGGCAGGTCAGAAGGAATATGGGAAAAGTGGGAAGGGAATAGCCACAGAAAAGTATATTTCAGGGTGCAGCTAAGCAATTCTGGAAGCTGAGTCAAAGTTATCACTCTGGTCATCTAGCTTTAGGATGATATTTTGCTAGTAGGAAGAAATGCCTTTTTTCCTTTTCATGCAATACCTCTGAATATCTGCCTCCTGAGAAGTACTGAGCTGAAAACCCTTCCCTTCAAATCTGGTGGCTAGTGCAAGAACCTCAACCTTTTCATTATCTCCCTGGATGTAGGATGTGTACATTCCTACACTACGCATCCATCTGCACTGCATAGGAGCCTGCAGCAGTCACTGTGCACCCTTTATCTCAGAAGACGTTCTCTGTGCTAGTAGGAGAAGCAGAGTTTAAGAACTATGTACATTCATTATCTTCACATCAGAGCTGTTCAAGGCATGCAGTCTTGCAGAGTGGGCATGCTTGGTGAATGAACCATGCTGCGTGGGACATATCAGCCCAGTGCTCTACAGCTCATTCGGTGTCCAGCTACTCTTGTTATGTTACCCAGTAATGTCTAGGGGCTAATAGTAGATCTCTTTCACTCATCAGGATAATCCTGCTAACTAAAATGTCACACCATACTCTAAGTGGAAGTGAGAATTTGGTCATCCTTGTGCATTCATCAGTAGGCTATTGATACAACCTCTCCATTTATCAGTGGGAAAACACAGACTTTACAGATATCCCTTGGTGGCCTTCCTTCCCATGTAATCTCTAGGATGCAGCTCTAGCATATCCAAGGAAGGAAAAGTGCACAATACTTTTACATATTTGCATGTTTTAAAATATACATACTCCATTCATAAATAAAGAGCTGAGGATCCTAAATCCCCCTTTTTACAGGGAGCTTTCTGAGGGCCATGAGTTCCCTTCTGCTGTCCTGATAAGGGAGACTTTGCACAGCCCACTGATAATTCTCCTATCTCATTGCTATGCAACAAGCAAATTGTTGGGTCCCCATAAGATGTTAACTTCATAAGCACTAGCACAAGATTCAGCAGAGATTAATCATACAAGCCCTCATGGTCTTGGACTCAACCTTTCTCAGGGCTCCTCTAAACAGGGCAGTTTACTTCCATGCACAAGTTCTGTTGCAAGTCTTGGACTTCAACAAAGGAAGCCCTCAGTCCTCCAAGCACATTGACAGCAACATTTTAACAGTGCACAACAATGCTGCCCAGTGGTTTACAGTCTAAACTAAAGATGAACAGCATTTCAGATAGAAGCATCAGGTGGACTTTAAGCAGGCTGGTCATAATCCCTTCTGCTGGGATATGGACAGCAGACCTAAGTTGGTCCCACTCCTGATGAGTCTTGATAGGGGGTTTTTCAGGGCTGTTAGTGTGCAACACATGCCATTCTACAGTTTTCACCAAACCACCTCCTCAGAGGTTAACAGTATCTTGCAGTCTTTATGGACTCTTAAGAGAGATTACTGCCTCTTGAAGTGCCAAGAGCTTTTGCTGCAGCTTCTAGGTTTTCCCTGAAGTTCTTTCCAGGTATTGAATGGGCTAGGTATTACCACTGAAAAGATTTTTGTGTAGCAAATGTTTCTTCTCAGCTGATGTACTCAGTGCAGAGGGAATATGATAGACAAGATCTCTTTGCTCAACCATATCTGCATAAACTTGTTTTAAACACATTGTATGATTGCTTCAGCTTCCCAACAACAGCCTCCTCACATCTCCAGACCTCTCAAAATCATGCCTGAATTGTGTAATGCCACAGCCCCACATCAGAGATGCCAGAGCTAACCTGTACAACCTAGGAAGCCCACAAGGCACAACACCACCTTGCAGAAGCATTAGCTTGGGTTCCTGAAGCTAAAGAGTAGCTTCAGCACAGTCCCTAAGCCAAATTTGTGATGACACCATTGTACCATCCCTGGAGCTAGCCTGCTAAGTGCTACCTACTATGCCATGCAGCTATGACCTCCCTGAGACTCACTCCCTTCCTGCAATACCCGGGCACCTCAATATCTTGGGCTGCTTCCCACCGCAGGTGCAATGGGAGACTTACCCTTGCTACCTGTTCCTGAGGCTAATTTTGCCCCCACTGCCTCAGGAGAGGAAGTTCTCCACTTCCCAGGGCCCAGGGAACAACTTAAACCTTTCTTCTCAGGCTCACCTAGGACCCTTCTCCTGCACCTCCCAGCCCCACAGAGTCCTTCTGTATCAGCTCCGCTCCCACCCACTGGGCACAGGGCAGCCATGACCATGCTGGGACCAGGGCAGCAGGAGATGAGGCCAAAAGGACAGCAGAAGGTGGGTTCACATCCAAATACACGCGCATCCCGATTAAGGATCCAGCTTTGTTTCCATGACAACATGCAGAGCCACGGCAGCAAGGTCCCTTCCCGCCCATTGCTGGCTGTGGTGGCCACGCTCCGCACTGTTAAATCCTCCTGCTGCTTCCAGACGCTGGGCCTGCTGGAAGTGACCCTTTACATGTTTCCAAAAGCTGGGCAGATCAGGGCTCACAGATTTCCTGCTCATGATGTGCTGACCAGAAACAGGCAAATAGGGATGCACTGACTAAGAGCAGTAACAGAAATAACACCACTCATCGCAGTTGAGCTGTGAACCCCTTAGAACAGCATTACAGAGAAAAACGTTTTCCTTCCTGGAAGCTGACAATGATAATCAATGGAGTGCAGCTCAAGGAATTAAAAGAAGATAATTTTCTGATCTGCAGGTAACTCTTTAGCAAACAGCCAAGTAGCCAGTACTCCCCTGGATCTACTGCCAAATGCCACTTGCAGTAAAAGCCAACTCCACCTTTCAGGACTGGTTGTCCCACGCAGCCCACCCTTCCAATGGAAAGGACTAACACTGCTTCTACATGAGGATAAGCCTGGGCTATTGAGCCACTCTGCTCAGCCCCCACAGTAGGGAGGTAAAATAACAAGAGGATAGCCAAGACATTGGGTCTGGGAGCTCACATCCTTCTCAGCAAATCTTCAGGGAGAGGCATGTTAGACACAGTCAGATGTTTCTTCAGGCCTTCTGCAGTCAGAAAACCTACTTGCCAGCTTAGAACTGAATCACAAGCAGGACTCAAGTGCTCATGATTTCTTGGCCATTTCTACTACATGTCTTAAGGGTTGTCTGCTGAGGAATGATTTGGAAAATTAATCCAAATTAACTAAAGTTGTGAGTTTAGCATGAATTCATTAAATCACATTAGCCTTGAATGGACACGGTTCCTCCAAATTAAAGCAACCCTTGGAAGAAAATTGAACTAAACTGAATTAAGGTCTTTTTAATTCTGAAGAACAGAGTGCCTACATGGTGTTTGATGTAATTAAGGAACAGCAGTCTGGAAGGATGTCCCAGCCCCAGTCTCCCAGACAGTCTCTCCATTAGTCTTCCAGGAAACTATCATGTTGTCACTGAAGCAGGGTTAGGATTCTTGCTTTCCATGTGGTTTAGAAGCTGGTGCAGAACCACACTGCACTGATGACTGATTGCTGGAAGCCATTCCTGGCCAGTTAATACCTAGCTGCTCTTTACCTTGAAGTGCTTTCCTCTTGCCAGGGTATTTTCCCTTCACTCTTGTTTAAATGGAGGGCAGACTTTTATATTCTCTCAGCCTGGATTTTACCAGGGCAGATAAGCTATACAGTCTTAGTCTCCCCTTGTAAAATGTTTTCTCCCCTCTCTCTACCAATCAGATACTTTTCTGACTCCATTTTGTTTTAAATGAGATAACTGGAATTATACACAAAATTGTACACAGAGGAAATTACAATAGAGCCATTTACAACGGTACTGATACTTCCTTGCCTTGGCAGGAAATATCCTGCCTGGCACCTAGAAACATAATTGCCTTTTATGATGATGTCTCATATCGAAGGCTCAGTCATCACATCAGTAAATAATACGCCCACTTTTTCTTTTTAATTTGCTTCTAACTGATAATCCCATTGGTTTTAGGATCAATTAGTAGGAGTAACAAAGAATCTTTCCATATAGGCCAGCAGACTGTGCAAAGTCACCCAGACCAGCTAGAAGAAATAGAAGTACATTAGTGCTGCACTCTCCGAACAATTTCTGCTTCTCATGACCTTTAGATCTAGTGTTGGTTCCACCATGTGGCTCCTAAGCAGGCACTGTAGTATCTGTGTGTATCTGCAGGTCCCTGGACTTCACATCTGTGCATTTCACCCTCTTACTATACTGTAGTCCTCAACACTGTCCAGTTCTTTCTGCCTGTTCCCTATTCCACTTTGTGTTGATCACCCTACTCCCAAGTGTGCACAAATGTCCTCCTGAATATGATCCATCACACTCATACACCAGAACCAGACATTTGAACACATTTACAATTCTGTGGTTTAGAAAGTTTCAGATTAGCACACTTCATCTCATTTTGGATGTGAGAGGAGAGAGCAAGGGAGACAGGTCAGAAACAGTTAATGATTAATGGAAGCAAGATAATTGAGTCTCCCATTCAGACAAGCACTACCCACTGTAGGACTGCACATTTACAGCAGGTGTCACATGAAATACAGGCAGCGGAAAAAAAAAAAGAAAAAATCTTCATAAAATACATATCCAAGCTGGGGACTGTATTACTAGAGGAAATCATTGTACTGAGCAGCAGAAAGAGGCAAAGAGGTAAATTATTAGGTTCTAATTCAGCACACCATTATTGTCATTCAAGATGCCATTTACTAAGAACCAGGTTACTTTGCTGTAAAATTAGACTTTTGTCCTGGTAATTTAAGCCCTTTAAAAATATTCATTCACACTTTTTATGCAAAATTGCTTAGATATGACTTGTCTGTGTTTGTTTGCTGTCAATGCTACCGTATAGGCATTTTATCTGCATATTCATGTATGGAAATGTGCAAAAACTCGCAGAAGTGTACATCTTCCATGTTCATATGCAAGTACTCAAGCCAGAAGTGCTTGTGTGCTCATTCAACAAGCGAATAGAAACAATACCAAATAGATCTCTCTGACCAACCATAATTAAGTAATGCAGCCTGTGTCAACCCATAGAGTAAATATTTTCCAAGAAGTTCACTGAATAAATTCAAATAAATTTGAGGAAATTATGATCTGGCACAATTGATATTCCATGAGCGGAAAACGAAGCTAAATTCACTGAATAAATTATGTGTTGTGAATTAGTCCCCCAGCTCCAGCAATTACTATGGCTGTATTATTAAAATGGATGGATAATTTAGCATCAATAGTACTACTTTTTATTCTGGGTACTCAGATAATACTACTTAAGTTTTCTATAGCACTGCTCAAAATAAATCAAATTACAATGTCCCCCCATTTTTATTTTCTTTTAGAAAAGGAAAACAGAGAAAGAACCTTCCTTGTGTTGGTGTACATGCAGCTCAGCAGATTGGAGGTACTACAAGCTGCATCCTTGAACAGTCAGCCAGATCCTCCCTCCAACAACAGCACAAGAACTAGTTAGGCTATGATACCCCATGCACATTCCTTGTCCTTCTGTACGAGAAGATGGCTGCATTCAGGATGCAGGAAGGGTAGATATCCTATTAGCCTAAAACAACAGTCAACAGTTACTTTTTGAAAGTGTCTTACCAAATTTAACGGGCTAGTGAGCACTAGATTTGCCCTTTTAGAACACATCCTTTGGGAAAATCCATTATTAATTGTGATCTCTTCTGTAGTGTCACCGAACTATGATGCTCAGCAAACCATACTCCAGTCTGAGGGGTGAATTAGTTATTTAGAGAGCTGGAAATGAGACTGAAATCAGCCTGTCACCACAAAATCATTTGAAAAGTAATTCAGGATCTCTTCCTAGCTCCCTACTGATCTCTGCAAAACACATCCTTCAGTGTAACATGCACAACTGCTACCCTGTTGCCAGCAAAGGGTGTAGGAGGTCTGAGCTGCCACTGCTTCCCAGAGGGGCTTTCCTGGAACAGGACTAAGAGACTGGCCCAAACCAGGGGAAATGGAAGGGTGGCTGAGGGGCAGCCTTCCCTTGTGCTGTGCCTGGGATGGCAACTAAGAGAAGAATTCTGTGCTGCAAAAATCATCAGTTTGGCACCTTGCACCAGCCTCGGAGCTATTCTGGTTAAAAGAAACCAGGCAATTTCCTCACGATTCCACAAAAAAAAAAAAAGAAAATCCTGAGCCCTCCCAGCCCCAATGTAAAGCCATGGGTTAGTGCTTGTCCATTCCTCCCTTCCCCAGGTGCTGTGCTGCTGCCACACGCGAGATTAACAAGGAGGTTATATTTAAACTTCCAAGAGGAGCTGCTGTGCGATTATGGGTCTATTTAAAATCCTCCGGGCAGCTGCAGTACATAATAACAAGTCAGCAGGAGGGAGAGAGAGAGGGGAAGGAGGAGAAGGAAAGGAGGGGGATCAGGAACATCATGGATTGTCTCTGAAAAATTGATTGCCAGAAGATGGCAGGGGGTGCAGTCAAGTTAAAGATGCCCCCCTGCAGAGAGTGAAAGGGAGAAGGGACACGCGAAAAAGGTGCCAGCACCAGAGGAGCACACTGACAGCGGCAGGGGGATTGGAGAGGCCAGCATGGAAAGCTGCCAGACCTGAAACCTCACTGCCTCGGGCAAGGACGTCATTCCCTTAAACCCACTCCGTTCTCTCCTGAGGGCTCTGTCACACACCACTGGGTGCCTGTCCAGGCTTCCTCAGATCACAGGCATTTGAATGAGTAAATAGCTATTATTAGAATGTCCTCTCGATCCTGCCCACGCATACACCTCACCCTTAGGCCAGCATAGCATCCCCCCAGGGCTTTACCCCCTCCCAGACTTTGCTGTATCCCTTGGGAATCTGTTTCCCTGCCTAAACTGCAACTAAAGAATAAGTGTTTCCTCACCAGACAAGAGAAGAGACCTAGCTCTTCCTGCCCCACCATAAATCACATTTTCTGAGTTTTTTCCCAACCCTCTCACTAGCTGCCTTCACCATCCTCTGTCACCAGAGAATGGACAAGATGGGCTAAGGCTTCTGTTCTCTGCTGACTGTGATGTCAGAACTCAGTAACATCATGCCTGGCGAGGCCTCTTGGGCAGACCTGGGGCAGGTGAGGCGGCAGTAGCAGTGGCTGGGCAAAAAGAGAACTGGGTCCCAGCACAGCAGGAGGCTGTGCTGGTGGTACCAGACCTGGGCTGGGCTGAGCTGAGGAAAGGGGCCCTCAGTGCTCCATGTCACTGAAGGATGAAGGCTACTTCATTCTTAATTGCAGGAGTGAGACCTTGCAGCCACAAGTATGTTTCAGCTAAGTCCCAACCCATCACACTGGCTCTCATCTAACGATTTCCCTTTGGTGGTATCATAGCCTCCCACCTCACTGCCCTCTCCTAACCAGTCCAATTTCCACATCCTTTCAATTGCTGCAATCCAGACAAGATGACTGCATTTCAGTGCTGACTGGAGCCTTTGCAATGCAGTTTATAAAACACTTTGGGAGCTTTCCAGAGGAAAGATGCTCGAGAAACATCAGTCATAGCAGTTCACACACCTTCTCTGATACTGTCCTCTGTGGCCCTTTCCTACTCTTCTTTCTTTCCCTTCCTCCCATCCCTGCACAACCCTTTTCAGTACCAGAGAGTGGTGCTACCAGGCAGGGAAGGAGTGTCTCTCCAGAATGAGATTTGCCTCTATTTCCATCAGCAACAGAGAAGAGGGGGGGAAAATGTCCAAATTAAGCTGCTTGATTACTGAAATTAATCTTGTCACTTAGCATCCCTGTTCCACAGAACGGGGCCTTTGATTAGCCTCCTTGTTTCAGAATATTACAAGAGATGTTTATTAAGCAGAAGGCAATTCCTCCACAGGGGGAGAAGGACAGCTGATTCCCAAGGGAAGGCTGCTTTCAGTATAAGAGATGGCCCCAGCTTCATCTACATCCTTGGCAAGCGAGGGGGTGCTGCTCTGAGCACACAGATATGTGATCCTTGGTCCCCCCAAGGATCCTCCAGGATTATCCCCCCCAACATATAGCCTTGGTATTTACAAGGCTGATGGCTTATTCAGCAATTTATCACTTATTATTGTTGTCATCCTGACAGCCCTCAAAGACTGTGAGGTGCTATGTGAGCCCTGCCTAGCTCTTTCATAGCACTAAAGAAATGGAGTGGGGTGGGGAGCACTCCCCAAGGTGACCGGCAGAGCAGTGGACCTGCCCAAGGGACCTTCATCTCCTGCGTTTCCCTCTCTGCCTCCTCTCCAGCTCTGCACAGCACTGCGGACCACACAGCCATGACTTTGCACGTCTGTGCCATTACAGGCAGCTATGTGCTTTTCCATTTCACAAGGCTCAAAAACTGGTGCCTCACTGTGGTCAGTGAGAGCAGCCTATGCCTAGCATGGTGAACCATACTCGCTGGGGCGGCTGAAGGGAGAGGTCAGAGAGGGTGGTAGGATGCCCCAGGTTTGCTCTGGAAGCATCCAGGGAATTTCAGAGCCCGTCTTCCCCTAGGAAGTGTCATCCAGGAGCTCCAGAACTCAAAATTGGCACTGCTGGTACAGAAGTGGGATGAGAGAGGATAGAAGGTTGCCTCCTATAACTTCTTCCGACTCTTCACCCCCCGCCAGCCAAAAGATGCTTGGACATGGTTACTGGCATAGGGACTTATTCATGAGCATCCTAGGCAAATCACTGGCAAATCTTAAGTAGACTAAACTGACTGCTGGATTTCATGCTAAAACTGGAAAAAATCAGCCAGCATTGGAAGGCTGCAAAATCAAACATCAACCTTTACACTTTTCCTTCTCCTTCCTATGCAAGGGATGGTTTTGGTACTGCAGGCCTAATACTCACATTATTGCTACTAAAATGACTGTATTCCAATCTCTGTGTGCTACAGCATCGTAGTGCCAGTGCTCCATCCTGCAGGAATTTGCTGGCAAAATCTGGCATGTTCTAACCTTCAACGGAGATCCTGAAACTACTTTCCAAACCATAACTAAATTTCACAGTAGCCCAAATCCTCCAAGTACTTGCTTGAACTCGCCAGTGAAATTAAACTTGCCCAGCCTGTGGGGAGATAACATTACCATCTCTCTCCTACAGGTGGGGAAAATTGAGGGATGGGGCAGCACGTGATTCAGAGAAGGTCACACAGATGAGACAAAAGCAGAATAGAGATTTTCTTGCTTTGTCTCTTCCTTAGCCCTCTGCATCCCCACTCTTTGCAATACAGCCACTCAGCTTCCAGGCTGCATTCAGCAGCTCACATAAAGCAGCAGATCAAAGATCCCAGAGCTGATCAAACTTATTTGAACCTCTAGAACTAATCTGAGGGGTGCAGGGGGAAGTGGGGACACAAGTGTGTAACAAGCTCTAATTTTAGCTGATTTGGGATTGCTCATCCTTTCCCCCCTAGGGTAGCAAGCAAGGCATACAAGCTGAATGAGAAACTATGCTCGGATGAGGCATTTATAAGTTTGGTGCAGTTTTGTTTGTGGGTTTGCTGTTTCTTTCTTGGGTACCAAATCTGCGTGGAACATTGAAATTCCACCCTGAGCAGCAGTGAGCGGCAGAACCTGGTTTCCATAGCACTGCCATGGAAACTGTGCTCTGTGAATCCATGCCTTTGGGCCCCTCTGCAGCTGAAACATCTTTCTGCTCCTCCCCAGCACCCACCTCCACACTAAAAGCCCCCAGACCTCCTTGTACGTCTTGGAAGATTAAAGGGTGTGGTACATAGGAAAAGCAGGACCCAGTTTGTCTCCTTCCTGGATCATAAGGTATAAAAGTGTCCTTAGAAGAAAAATACTAATAGCATATTTCCTTTCCCCTTTCTGTATATAAAAGCAGAAAAATCTACAGCTAAAATTCCTCAACTTGAAATTACGCAAGTAAGATTTCACCTGGCAATATATTAAGGTGCAAACGCAATAATCTCATGCAAGGAGTTCCTTTACCTGATTTTGGCTTGTGGTTTGGTTTTTGGTTTTTTTTTTTTTCAGCTTCCCATCCCATGGTTCATACTAAAAAAACTCATGGGAGGGCTCCATAAAATGGAGCGAGAAGTCAGACAGTGGGTGTACACAACATCTGCGATACTTCTCCCTGCATCCACTGACTGCTCAGGAAATTGCACACTACAATGCCCATGGAGCTGGCATTTTAGCATCTCAGAGATATAGCCCATGAGCATTTGTAAGCTATCTCTGCTGGCTGGGAAGCCACAGGTCGGCCGAGCAACTTGATAGGCCAGTCTAGAACAGCCTTGGTCATCATGAGGAGTTTGAGTTGTAGTGGTTAGATCCTCTATCCCAGGAATGGGATAGGAAAATGAAGGTCTAAATTTCAGAGGGACACCACCAGAGAAACAAGTGAGAGTCTAGACCTGACAGGGAGCAAAAAGCTTCTCCTTATGACCTTCCACCATGGGCCTGGAGGAAAGAACCATATCCAGAGTGAGAGAAAAATCTAGTCTTTCTGCTTCACCAACACCCTGGTCTCTGGTATGATTATGGAGAAGGATATTGTGTTACCAGGATAGGTCATAAAGTTTTCTTACAAGTTGGTTGGAAATCACCCACAGCAAATGATACAGAGCTGCTTATGTACTGTCAAAAACGGCAAATCTCATCTGACATGCATGGAGCAAAGTGAGCCCCTAGATGGGGAGAGACCAGTTCTAACTGGCTTAGGTCAGAGTCCATCCAGGGCACAGACCCTCAAATCTTCTTTTCCCAAGCAAGTGTCAGAATAACAGCAATCAACAAACATCAACATAATACCAAATTTTGCATATTTATAACCTGTCCACTGCATACTCAAACAAGCACATTGAGTTACTCTGTGGCAACCGGTGCTGTCACATGAACCAGCTCTTCATGCGCAGAACAGTGCTGAGTCTATCAGTCACATCACGACCAGGGCCACACCTCTGTCACCTGCTATGGGTGTAACTCATCTGAATCCTTGCTGAGGAAAATGACTAATTCATTGCATTTCCTTACAAAGCATGAAGAGGATCACCTGTCTTTCATCATATGCATTCACCTGACCTGACAGTCTCCTCCAACAACAGAGTAATTTCCTGTGTCACCAGGCCCACCTCTAGCTTTCCTTCTCCAGCATGTATGTTCATAATATCATTTCATGAAGAGAAGAAGCTTCTCAGACCCCAAATACTTTGAACTGGTTTTTTTTGAACTTCAGTTTACTGTGGAACAAAAAACCCACAGGAGGCAGCTTTCACTCCATTGATGCTGTGCTGTGGTTTAAAAGAGCTTAATACAGATCCAGCTATAACCTCCATCCTCTTTACTCTGTTTATTGCTTCAATGAGGTTTTCAACCAATCTGTTAAATCATGGATGAAGAAAACTAACAGTTACATGTCAAAATCCATGCAAACTGCTTAAAATTCATGCCTACTAAACTGGATTATAGTCAGATGTTACTAAGGTGTACCATGTCTGGAAAAACAAATTTGGTATGCATGATCACCTACTTAGCTGGAGTGTCTTCTAATAAGGTTAACTCAAGAAAGTGAGAATAATAGCTTAGGACAAGTACATACTGAATTGGTTTGGGGGTTTTTTTGTGATGGTTTGTTGTTGTAATTTTTTTTCCAGGCAGCCAGAGAAGATCAGTGGCTACTTTGCTGCAAAGGGATAGTCTTCCTTGTACCACTAACTCTTTCTCTTCACATGGCCGACATTTTTGGTATGTGTGTGAAAAGCTTTGACAGCCTCTTCAATATCATTACTCTTCTGAGCTCAGGATAAAACCTCTTTGGCCCCTCTCAAGCTGCTTTTAAATCCCTAAATTACCTTCATATAATCTTCAGTCTCTCATCTCATATTTACTGGACGTCTTTGCACAGAAGTGCTGTTAGACCAGGGCTGCTGAAACTGAGGCACTGATTTTTCTTACAGAGATTGTGGTACTTTTTCCTTGTCTGTGAGGCAGTATTGATGATACTGTGATCTACCTGCATTGCTTCAGAGGTATGTCATTTACACTACATTGGTACTGGTTCCTCACAAAGCTTCTCAGATCATCTGATAAGAGCTTTATGGAGTTTTAATGCAGCTCAAAAACTCCACTATCTAAACATTCTTGCCCTCCATATCAGAATTCCTCCCCTCACACGAACATGAACTGATCTATTTTTAAACATTTATTTACTTGTTTGGATTCTATGTGTCCAGCTTTACACACTTCACTTCACCACCTGATAATTTCCAGAGGAATAAAATCTTTGATTTACTCTAATCTCCACTTACGACCAAAAGGAAATCATGGCCTGAGTTGGTTCCTACCACTCTACCCTATAGCCAAGCAGCTTCCCTCACCCCAGGAAAACATCCTCAAATGGTAGCTTGAGGAGACCTCAGCTGAGCTGATTTTTAACCTTACAATGATAGAATTAAGGAACATTCCTTCTCAAGTTTGTTGGGCATTTAGCCATACTTTTAATTCAGCCACTTCCCTGCAAAAGGCCTACTCAACCCCATACATCCCAAATTTCCCTACTTCATCACTTCCTTCCATTAGTTTTTCTTTCAAGGCTAATGTCAACTTTCTGGCATAAGACTAACATACTCCTATGTAACTTCAGTTCAAGAAGTATCCCACTTGCTTTGATGCTGACAACAAAATCATCTGCTATTGCAAAATCGTCCTTTGCAGCTACAAAATCCTGCCCAGTTTTAATGATGCTGTTGGCATCTTCTTTAACTATATTTGGAATGCATTTGCAAAGTAAAGCACGGCACTGCAGTTCTTACACCCTTTTATCAAATGTCAGCACTGTGTTGGTTGCCGTTTGCTACAACATCAGTAGTTCCTTGTGTCATTTTGGTGGACACTGACTTTGAGGTGAGAAAGTGTCCAGAGTGCTTTTTGCAGATTCCTCCTTTTGCAGCATATCAGATTCCTCACTAAATCCAGGCTCTCTGGACTCAGCGATTCCTCCCCTTGGGAAATTCAGGGTATTCTTACGAGGTCTGCCATAGAAAGTCTTGTACTTGTGTTCTCTTTCTGGTCACCATCATGGAGTTTTGTCCTCTCTGACCACCATCCAGTCTTTTATCAGGGACTGGTTTAACCTCTCAGAGCTGCCAGATGAGGTCTTCATCCTTTCCACTTTCACAAGCCCTCTCAAGTTTTTTGTCTTCTTAATATCCTGATTAACAACCACAGGTTGAATTTGCACTGGCTGCAGGATTGCTCCATTTATACACTCCAATTCCACACTTTTCATTTTTGTTGCAGATTTAGGGTCGGTTACCATGCAAACATTCCCTTGCATCAGCTGCATTTCCAGAGAGACTCAGCTCTCAAAAGGCTTTTGACTGCTCTGTTCTTCTACCCAGTGTGTTTTCTTAGCTCATACTACTCCTGGTGCCATGTGCTTTCCAGCAGTCACTCAGAGCCAAGGAGCCAGCTTCATTTAGCATCCATTCACAGGCTGCTCCACAGGAGTAAGGGGAGCATCCCTGTAACACAAGAGCTGGCTACAGCTGGCTCCTGCCAAAGCATCTTAGAGCTGCATGTGCCCATGAGCCCTGGAGAGTGGGTTCTCAGTGCAAGGACTTCTCAGACAGTTCAGAAATGACTAGTCAAAAGCCGCTCAAAATGAAGCACACATTATAAATCAACATTACCCTTATGTATGGGATTTTCCCATGCATGGCCTGTTATAGAATACATTTCTGGTGATGATCAAGCCTTTCCTGGAAAGGCCTGGTAATCACTCCATTTTCAAGGGTTTTTGGTCATGCAGAAACACAAGCAGATGCTACTGGTGAGTGATTGGCCATCCTCATTACAAACTTTGGAAGCAGATCCAGTCAGCCATGCACAGCTGCTGAATGGGCTCCCTTTAAGAGGCATGTCTAGCTCAGTTATTTTATCAGCTATACCTCTTACAGAGCTGTCATTTCTGTGCCCCCATAATCCCTAGATACTATCCATAGCAATGTAGTTTGGACTGATACTGCTTTGCAGGGTGATCAAGAAGATCTTCAAGGCTCACCCTGCTCACAGTCACATAATGCATCAAATTGCGGATAAATCCAGTTACAGAAGGTAAAATTATAAACATTCTGGACAATCACTATATAGAGTCCTAGCAAAGCACCTCTCCTACCCACCATGCCACTGACCAGCACATGAAGAGAACACAGATCTATAGAGGAAGAAAATGTAACTCTTTCATAGGCATGGTTTAGATACACTAGACCCAGACAGCAGCATCTTGTAGCAAAGTTAAAACCAATCTTTTTATCTAGACTCTCTCAAAGATACATCTGCAGACACAAGTATACAGACATGACATTTTGGACCCACACAAGCTCCCACTGAACACAGCAGAATAAGATGTCACACAAGTCATCACCACTGAGCACCGAGCGCAGCCTTTCTCCGACATGTCCTCAGAATGGAAATATCTTGCTTCTCTGCCTGTCCTGTGCTGTCCATCCCACCCCCCCACCCCCCCCATATCCCATCTGCCTTCCCTAAATCTCTGACAGCTTTAGTTCGATATCCCCTCACTGCTCCTACCAAACACAGCCTCTGTCTCCCTAGTATTGCTGTCACAGACTGTATCATCCTGCACTTACAAATCCCCACTGCCGCATCCCCCCTGTAAGCCGCACAGGCCACCACTGATACTTAGATGAAGCGATATGCGTCCTCAGCAAGGGAGCACAAAGGAGGTAGAGATGGCTTGGATGAGCCCCAAACCAATGGGAAGACTCCTAGAGGAGAAAGAAGCACCAGGGGAATCATACATACTAATTTCCTGCCATGCTCCTCTACCCTCCATGCTTTCTGTAGGTACTCAGCTTTTCTCCTTTTCCCTATCCCACTCTGTCCCCTGCACCTAAATATGTCCTCAGGATGGGGAAGCATCTGTGCAGTGAGTGGCGATGGGGGGGTGAGGCCAACAAGACTGTAGGCTACCAGGATTGAGAGTTTCATTAGTGATGGGCCCTGGGGTTTTTTTTGGCTTCTGCTAATGAGAAAGGCACCAAAGCAGCTTGAGGAGCATTCCAGCAGTGGATTTTGTCTGAAGGGGCACATGTGGGTAATTGTGCTACATTTCTTGAGTTGGCAAGAAAACAGAATTTCTGGTTTGCTTGTAGATGGAGGGCAAAAAGTTCTCCCATTATCATGTATGAAAAATAAAATATTTGTCATAATTTGCAAAAGAGAAATACTTGGGAAAACTCAATTTCAGGACATCACAAAACAATTACTTTTTTTTTTAGCCTGTCATCCACTCAGCTGGCAAGTGAGGGATCTGGAAGAGCTGCACAGCCTTTCTGCAGACAGACCAACCTATCTCATTTCCATCCACAGTTGTGACAGGCCTGACACATTCCCAGGGGACTTTTCAATACTGTAGAATCTATATTTTCCAGCATAAAACCGTTTCCCTGGAAAACCTTTCAGGCAGCTCTAGCATACAATTATAAATGTTTCATATACCCCATTATGCTGAGCATATATTCATACGCTATTCACATTCTATAATCTCCAGATACTTTAAGTGCCTGTCCCCAAAGAAAGAAAAAAATATAATATGCCAATCACAGTTAAAATTACAAATGATCAGGATGAGTTGATCATATGAGGAACTCATAAGCAGACTCTAATTTTCATTCTTTCCCTTCATCTCCATCCAGAGGCTCTGGTTCCCTCCTCAGTGTTGGTTAGCAGCATTTAGTGGGTTTGGGCTCTGATCCCACTGATGACTGCATACTGGTTTCTGCCACGGCTGTGTAGAGCCTCAGTGGGGTCCAGAAGGATCTGCTGAGGAGCTGGAGACACACGCATTGTATCAGCACACAGAATCCAAGTGTACAATCCCTATACATTTTCTGCCACACAGAAGCATGTGGATATTGCATGTGGATATTGCACACTTATACTGGATTGCAGTCTCAACTTCATGTGTTTTTGAAAGCTCCCCTCATCCCCATGAGCTCTTTCCTGTGGGACTCCATGGCTGGGAAAATTAAAATTTTGTTTCCTTCAAATGCTACATATCTGTTTTTCCTAGAGGCAGCTACAATTCTTTCTCCGTGATCTGAAATTGCAGCAATAATGACATTTCCTATTTTGTTCACTGTAGTTGACTGTTTTGGCAGCCATCCTGTAGCAGTAATCCACACATAAAGAGTCATCTTGCATTTTTCAATCCAATTTAAAGGGAATTGTTTCTCAAGGAAAGCAAGGGGGTTAAAATGTTCTCCTCTGGCAAAAACTTCAAGTACTTGGGTATTACATGCAAGAATTTTACCTACCTGTCTTATTCATCATTGCATTTTACAAGCACTGATTTAAATTCTTTGCACTTCTAAGGAGGCCTAAGAGTTTCTTTATGTTGCTTTATCCTTAGTCCTCCCTCAATTCCCCCAGCCACTCAGAAAGAGAACTTCAGTTTCCTCTTTCCAGATGATGCTCAAAGCACCAAGTGCTCTTGTTTTATTCTGGGGCTATTTGTTTGTTTTGGACCAGGGGAAAGGATGCAGTAGAAATTAAGGCGGGGACACATTAGGAGGCAAGAGCATAATTACTCATTCTTGCCATCAGCTCATTCTCTTGGCTTGATTTACACAAGTTGCCCCAAAGTTTTTCTTCTAATTATTTTCACTGAAATACCCAGAAGCCTTTAGTAATGCCATTTACATGTATAATGTAGCATTATTAATGTTAAACAAAGCCTTTGAAATCCCCTCCATTCTGCAAGCCCCGTACCCTTTCAGAACAAATTATTTTCACAGTAACCTCTCCCAGACAGGCACACATGCAACTGCTATTTTGTTAAGTCCGGATACTTTTTCCTGTTCCCCATTCATTTTCAGTCTTGGTATTTTCTAAGCCCTTAATATACAAGAGCAGCACAACAGTGAAGGTGCTGGCTCCAGAAACAGTTGGGGTCAGGGCAGACAGAAAATAAAGTGACTAGAAGTTCAACCTTTAAATTCTGCACATTACAACTGCCGAAGCTATCTCTGCATTCCAGACAGGGCAAGCACCTGAAATAATGGTATTACAAGAAAGACAAGTTTTAGGATTTCTCAGGAACATCTAGAAGAAGAAAGTACTGAAAGCTTATGAAGCAGAATTGGTGTTTGGGAATCATCACATCTCCACATCCCAGGACATTTAAGTTTTCAGCCATCTTTCCAGCTTGCACCACCAAAACCTGCTCATCACCTAAGGAAGCTTCAGATACGTCTGTTGCAATTACAAGAAGTCTTAGGATCTTTGCTTTGTTCTTTTTAATTGTTGTTTTAATTGGCTTTTCCCTCTCACAGGCATGCAATGATTCAGGTGTCGGTTGTTTCTACAAGACCTCTGTTGCATTCCCCACTGTGACCCAGCTGGTGCTCTGCTAAGCAAACCAAGCTGATACCAAGCCATGCCCCATGCCTTGCTCTCTGCCAGCGGGGGCCTGCTCAAGCATCCCCAGGCACCTGGGCAGGCAGCGGTGGTGTACAGCAGACAGAAGGCTGAGGGTAACATCAGGGCACTTCTGCAGCAGCAATTCACCACGTTACAGCTTCCCGGGGATACAGGATCCACTGCTGGATCAGAAAGTACTGAACACCCACCTGCACAGCATCACAGCCCAAAAGCTTGCAGTGTGCCTGCTAGAAGGAAGCAGCAAAGGGGCAAAAAACCTAAGAGATCAACACCAATATAAACTGAAATCACAGAGAAAGAGTCACAAAGAGGATTTGTACCATAAGGGCAATTCTAGACACCCTCTGCACCTCAGACTCACATAGCCCTTCTGCAGCATCTTAATGCTACTTCATGGCAACACAGAAACACTGTCAGGACAAGGTCTTGAAGGATCCCTTTGCAATGAGACCATCACCAACACTAGATCTCATCAGCTGCTGCTGACCTTGAGGCCCTTGTTCCAGCACCACACTACCCTCTTACTGAATTTTTTTTCCTGATGTCTAAGGAGCTACCATGGCCTCTCATTACACCGTCTGGCAAAACCATGAATAGTTTGGCTCTCTTGTCTTTGCAGCTGACCTTCAAGCAGTGGTGGGCACCTACACTTCTTACATCTCAGGGGGCAGAGCCAAAAACAATCCCTCAGGACAGCACAGGGTATGTTGTATCTGCATCAGGGCCAGCTAACTGCAAGTAATACCCACAGTCTACAGATCTTCCTTATTTCTACTGGAGAGTCTCTATTGAATTTCTTCCCCAAAGGAAGAAGCAAAAAAGGTATGAGGACAGATGACACAACTGGAAAGGTCTTCCTGAGAATCAACTAAATAAATTAAACCTCTCCTGCAGAAAAGTGACAGCTAGAGGGGAATATGATAGGGACTTCTAAGATCAGGGGCTTGTTAGAGAAGAGGGAATAACTGTCAGCTTTTTTTTTTCCCAGTAAAAGAATGGGGGGGATATCAAATGAGAATGACAAGTGGCAAGTTTCCAACAAAGAAGAACTTCACCCCATGAGAAGTTAAGTGGTAAAATTCCTTGTCTCGTGGATACTAAAAACGTGCATGGGTTCACAAATGACAAGAATTTGCATGTGGGTAAGTGCATGGAAGAATAACACATCCAACACTACCAAATACAAAAATACACTGACTAGCTTAGAAAGTCCTGAGCCATAAATCATGGGATGCCTGGAGATTATTCTGAGGAAGTATCACTAATGGATCCTCTATCAGCTGCTGCTGGATGCAGAATACTGTGCTAAATCAGCTTTTGATCTAAACCAGCTCATACATCATTACAAAAAGGTTTCTAAATTAATGTTTACTGTACAACTTTAAGTCTACCGGGACAGTATAGCAAAATCCCTACCACTATAGGTCAAACTAAGCTACAAGTCCACCCACCTGTTTTTATTTAAACACTACATCATTAAACAGAATCAAGGCTTTTGGCTTCCTGGAGAAAAGAAGTGTGCCTCATCACCCGATTAGTCCTGCAATACACTGCAGAGCACCTGGGACTGAGCCCAAGGACTTCAGCCATGGCACATCACTCTCCTACACTATTCACAGCTAACTGCCCCCAGCCCAGAACATCTTTTATGAAAAAGAGCAATGCCATATCATGGCCAGGACTCAAGAGGCTTTGAGGCCAATCATCTTCCCAACCAAAATTTACACTTTCATCTCCACTTCAAATATTCATAATACATTGGGTTTGCCCTCCTCTGATTTTCTGACCTTTGCTACCCATGAAATTCCCAAATTATTCCACAAGGTTAAAAACAGGTCTTGGGTAGCAGCCTGTTTGGCCAGAGAAAGATTAAGCAAGGAAACCTCATCACATCACCTTTCCTTTTTTGCTCTGATTAGTAGAAAACACTGGACTGTACTGCTCTGCCATGCATCACCTTACACAATCCGGATAATGCTCCTTTGGGACAGCAAATCTGCTCCCAGCCACCCAAACCCACCCACTACAGACATGCCGCCATTTCTGCAAGTTTCTAGTGCTGCCTGTGCCAACTCTGTTCTCATCCTACTCCCTTGGGTCAGAGACATAGCCCAGGGAAGTCAGTTCAGCTGGGGGCATCCCTGTGTCAGACTAATCCCAGCTGCCACAGGGGCCTCGGGAATCTGACAGCAGACAGAATAAACTGAGGTGGGTCTGACTGATGCCAAATCCCAAGCCAGCAAGAGGAATATACAGGTGCATAAGTGGTGTGAAGCCACTTCTCTGCTTCAACACACTGACACATACCAGGCATGGCTCAGCATATACAGGGGACAAGGCCCAACAGCACAATATCCCACAGCTGGTGCCTGTCCTATAAAGGATGAGACCTTGGGAAGCCAAGGCTGTCCAACAGATCGGTGCATACCAGCACGTTTGTGTTCACTCCCAGGTTTATTCCAATAGCTTTTCCAATCCCAAGATTTAATTTAAGCAGCACCCAGCCGAATAAGGCAATGGTGTACCAAGCAGAGAATGAACATGTCATGGTCACATACTGCCATCCCCTGCTAACCTCACTACCTATATGCCTCTCCTACCCCTCCTCGTCCTTATCCTCTGTTGGGTTCATTGAGGAAAGTTGGTCCTCACAGACCTGGCACTCACCAAGCTGGCACGAGCTTCAGAGGAATTAATTCAGACAGGCAAAGTCTGATCCCTCTCAGGGAAAGTGCAAGAAAGGAGGCAGCACTCAGCACTTCAGACATCAAGGCAGAGTAAGAGAAAAAGAGATGAGAGAAAGCCTTGCATGGAAAAGGCAGCAGGAAAAATGTCCTAATTTGGAGAGACAGGCCTCATTGCCATGGCAACCCAGCATCGCCCCAGAGCGGCCAGATCCGATTTTGTATGTGGTGTTAAACGATTCAACCATTAAAGGAAAATACTAAGGGGAAAGAAATAATGGAGCTGTGGAAGAGAAAGTATTTGGCAACAAAGAGTTTTGCTCTGGGGGTATTCAGGCAACTGAAGTGAACCTTTTGAGTCTTAAGCTGCATTTTTTTTATGCCCCATCTTTAGGTGCAGACACATTTTTATGCATTTGTTTCATTTCTGGAGAATGAGTCACTCCTTCCTCGCTGCACTGCTTTCCCTCCCCAGCCTGGCACTCACCAGCAGTGGGGCCAGATCCTGCTTCCTGGGCAACAGAAGGAGAAAAGTCATCCAGAGCCCCCATACCTTTCTTTAAAGCCCCCTACAAAGACCTCCCAGGACAAGGCAGAAACCGGGAATGCATGGCAAACCACATGGGGACAGGGCAGAATGTACATGTCACCCAGGAGGTGGCAACATGATACAGGGTGGCAGTAGCCACCAGCAGCTGCAGCTTTTGATCCATGGCCCTGAGAAGGCACATACAGGATGTTTTAGCAAGAGAACTGAGGGCTGCTGAGCACATCTGGCCACGGGGTAATTGAGAGAAGCAGCGGGAGAGATACATTCACTAGAAGTCACACAATGCACGTATTGCTGTCTGAGAGAGGAAGATGCATCCCTGCAGTCATTAATTAATTATCTGATCTCACCCTGAGACCTTTCTGCCTGCTTTAGTCTATGAATTACTCTGAACATCATGTCAAACCTCCTCTTCCCACACTCTCTCCTCCTGTCACACTCACTCTTGAGGTACCCTAAGCTCTTCCTCCACACTGCTGCCTCTTGTTGAACACCCCCATTCAGCATGTCTTCTCATCCTGGAACAGTTCTGCCATCTTTTCTCAGCCCCCACAAGAAGTCCCGCCCATTCTGCAGGGGCTACCCATAATAGGGTGATAGCACATAGAGGTGGACCAGTACAAAGAATAACAATTATGCTAAGCGTGTGTCAAGGAAGGAATATCAGATACGACTATCCTCTGGAGGTTCCCTCCTTGTAATTGAAGGAACAAATCTCATGGGATGAGTTCCCAGGAGACAATCCTTTACAGATTCCCAAGTGCAAGGAGGTAAATTAATCCTCACAACAAGATCTTTGTCACCTCATGTCTAACCACTCATGTCAGCTCATTTCACTATCCAATTTATTCATCAAATGTCAGCAAAACATTTGGCCAAAAGGTTCCTTGATAGCAGGGATGCATGAAGTGTGGAGAAAGACAGGACATGCTTCTGGACAGGCATGGTTATACAGAGACACAGCCACACGTTTTCCACATACTGCTACCTGTTCCTATACGAAATCCCTGCTCCCTGGCTACAAAATCCCAATGAAGCCTAGTAAGAAAATCCTTTCCCTAGTATTGCAGTCGAGACTAGACCAGGAGAGGAAGGAATGGAAAAACTAAACTCAGTCCTCTACTACCAAACAAAAAAGCCATCCATGTATGATTTGAGAGATTTGAGTATTTTATAGCAGTGGCATGGCAGGAGTCGCTGGCTGGCTACTGGCACTCTGGAAGCACAAAATCCTTCCCCACAGCTTGTATTGTGTATTACTAAATATTATTACAGGCATGTCTCAAGTCATAGAGCAACACACTACCAGACCGGTACAGGGACCACAGAGCAACACTGTCTGACAGAAAAGTGGCCCTAAGAACAGCAGGAGACAAATACCACTCACAACCTCCATTTCTCCTCCCCGTGGTCAGTACCCACAGCATGTTTTTGCCAGCCTGTTTTGCCTCTGGCAAGAGAGCTTCCGGCCATAGCTTCAGTTTATAACAATTAAGCAGGCAAAACTGAAAATCCACATATGCACATAAAATCTTTCAAGGGAGCTCAGGCAAGGGCAGAGGGATCAGACAGAGAGAATGTCTGGGACGAGGCCTTGTGAAGATGAACCCCATGGCCTCACGCCAGGATGTGAAGACAATGAAGGTTAATGGCAGCATGGCTCTTTGGGGAAGAATGGACCATGAGCATGAGGAACATGAGGAGCAGCGCAGCCCAGTGAGGTCTCCAGCCATTCCCTAAATGAAGCTGTTCCACCATCTGCAGGCAAGCACACTTTCGCATTAAATATTTTGCATGAAAGCCTGATTAATGGAGCACAAAGTGACTTTTTAAATGTAAATTAAGGAACCAACTGACTATTAAAAAAAACCCCAAAAAAACATCTCTGGCTAGGTAATGGCTGTATCAAACATTTGGATGCACCCAAAGCTCAGCCAAACTTACCTGGCAGATTCCAAATAAGCAGTTTACCAAAAGATAACCAGAGACTTTTAAAATGAAAGAGAGGGAGGTCACATGAGTTTGAGGAGTCTCTCAGATGACCAAAATTAATAGAAAAAGAAGGCTGGCTGGTTTCAGCCTCTGCCCAGTTCCTGCCTGTCTCATTCCATCTGAGCAGTGCTGTCTCCTGCAGGCACACACATACTCCAAAACTTTGTCAGTCCCATTATAAATGATTCCAGGGTTCCGACTGCAACTGCAGGAATTTAGCCCACAGAGCCAAGGAGGACTGCTCAGAGACACACCAAAAGTTTGCCATGTACTTCCCTGTACCACATCTCATCTCATTGTGCCTTTCAGACACAGACTGTCTCTCCCCTTCCTTTCAGCTCACCCCCTCCTCTAGATCAAGGGATATATACTCCCTTATTTTCATTTTCAGGCTGGCTCCTCCTCAGCCCACCCTAGGCACTCACTGGTTAGAGCATGTCCTGATCTCCTTCAGTGCTGCTTGAGGAACCCAAACCACCACAGTTAGCTGTAGCCTTCCCACAAGGCTAATAATAAAGCTAGACAGAAAGCTCAGCCAGCCCAACGGCACAAAAAAGTGGGGCAGAAAACAGATGTCTGCTTGTCAGTTATGAAGAAAACTGAGGTGCAATTCACATTTTAAGTGGAATTTTGAAGTCTCTTCATTGAAAAAAACATTTAAAGGCACATACCCTCCTCTTCCACAGAGGATACTAACAGAATAATCCAATTACTGCTGCTGTCATCAGGCTAATTTCTTTTCTCAAGAGGTCTGGTTTTGGATAAAAACATTAAAATCTTCAAGCCTAGCACCATGTTCTCCTTCAAAAGCTAACTGGTAGGCACACACAACACTGAGCAAGTGCCTGTTCATAACTGTATCACATTTGCTGCTGTGATCCAAGGCACTGTGATGCAGTACCGTGAATCACAGAGCACACACAAGTGTTGAGCATGAGTGTGAACTGAATGTCCAACACCGAGAGACAGCATCACTCGCATTATATATGCTCATCTGTGCAAATCACAGAGCGGGACCTCACTGGGGTGAATCAGAGTGAGTCACCGTGGGAGCACGTGGTAGTGAGGGTGAGCATGCCGCAAGAGTGTTTGGGACACACTGTGCACGGGTCACTTGTGCAGAAAATCACAGCTCCCAAGACACGCCAACGCAGGGCTTTGCCCACCTTCTGTGGGCAAAATCTAAAAATGCATTTTTAGCTTGTTTTCTTTAGGAAATTAGGCTTTTGCAAACCTGGTGTGTGTACATTTGTGCATACATGAGTCAGGCTTCCCAGTAACTCTTGAACCTGATGGCCAATTTCCACCTGATTTGACAAAGATGAAGAGGACTCGAGGAGAACTAAATTCTTATAGTGCCATACAAAATACAGCTCACAACTGCATGCAGTTCCAGAGCCTGGCCCCACAGCAGTGTGTATGATTCACCCACTCACAGTTAAAGGCTCACTAGGCAATCAGATAAGCTTCATCCTGGCCTGGCAGCATGCCTGAAGTGGGCAGCCCCTATACACAGAACCCCAGGGGCACCACAGTACATCTCTATTTTGTCCAGCCAGCTGGTTTAAAAGACGCAGTGGAAATTGGGAGAAAAGCAATAGGAGACCTGGGGGGAGTGGGATTATTGCAGGGAGGAGGTATAGCCAGCTCCTGAAAAATTTGAGCTGCTATGAGCATACATGCTTATTTGGACTGGACATCTTCTAGTTGAAAAAAGGGTGCTGCGTGGACAAATGAGGATCTTTTAATGCCCCCAGTCCTCACAAGCGAGGGAAGGATGAGTTCAGCTCTCCTGAAATCTGTTCATCCAGCTCAAGTTCTTTCCTCTGTGGACTCTCTGGTGTCTACTAAGGGCTGAGCTCATATTACAGTCTTAGTATATAATTCAGTTAAAGAGTCAATTAACCGTGAGATGTGAATCCACTGAAAACAGGATTCATTCATTTGGGAGCTAACAAAATTACTTGTTTCATCACCCTTCCACTCACTTTATCTTTTCAACAAGCTGTTCCAATGTCAGACCATAAAACTAACTTTCAAGTGTGCCAGATAGGAGAGGGGGAAAAAAAAAAAAAAAAAAAAAAAAAAAAAAAAAAAAAAAAAAAAAAAGTTAAGTCAAACTTTTACAAACCCCCACAGAGTG
>JAAGNO010010714.1:0-25939 GCA_033439905.1 Ceryle rudis
GGGGGCGCGCGGCCCCCCCGGGGGGGAACCTCCCGGCCGGAGGAGGGGGCGAGCCTCCCGCCCTGGCGGGGGGGCTGGGGGGGCGGTGCACGCTGGACTCTCCCCGTCTGCCCCGCGGTGTCCCCCGCTTCCCCCCGCAAAGTTGCCCTCCACCGGTAAGGCGCTGTTCGAGCCTCTCCGGAGGCTCCGTTTTCGCCGCGGGCGCTGCCCGGCCCGGAAGCCCGGCCGGCTGGGACGGCTGCCCGGTACTGGGGCGGGTGGCGGCATTGCTGCCGGAGCTCGGGCCCTCAGTCACGGGCGCGTCCGAGAGGCTCGCTGCGTGGCGGAGCGTTTTCGGGTCTGTTTCGTGGTCTTTCTTTAGGTTTTGTTTTGGTTTTCTTCTTTACTGCCTCACTTAGCATCAGCCTGCCTGGTTGTGGTACCCGCACCAACCCTTCAGCTGGCTGGGTTTTTTTTTTCCTTTCTCCTCGCCTCCTGGACTTTTTCCGCGGGACGCTGTTGCCCTCTAGTGTTTGCGGATATTGGTCGCTTGCTGTATAGGGGAACAAAATTAGTCATCGTAGTGCGGTAATCATTAATAATTTCAGGTGTTCGTAGCTACTTGGATTCCCCAAATCCCATGCAGAAGCTGGTGCATGTTACTGCTCGTTTCAGCTGTCACAGGCAACCTTTGGGAAATGGCAGAAAACTTTTATATTATTTAATTCAGTACTTGATGTGCTAAAGAATTGCTGCAGGTTTTGGTGTGGTGGGTTTTTTGCCTTTCTAAAAGGGAAAGTGGAAGAAATGGTGTTTCTCTGACTGTCAGCATCACCAGTCGGGTCTTTCGGAAGGAATGCTGATGAACTCTGCCTTACGTTTGCCTTTACATTTGTCTCATGCTAGGCAGTTGGGGGAGAAAGAGATGGGGAAGAAATGGTACAGGCATAGGCACACAAATGCTGTGCGTTTATCTTAAAGACCTTGGGCAAATCATGTAGTCTTCAATAGTGATGTTTCTGCAAGTGCTGAAGAATAATAGGGTTTGTCTCCGAAAAATTGTATGAGGTGTAATGCATTTTAAGATCTTTTGGTAGAGAGTACTGTGTGAAGGTAAAGTAGTAATATGAAGACCAAACCCAACTTCTGTACTCTGTTAGAGTCTTCTAAGCCTTCTTTTAAAGTATTTTAAAATATCGTATATTTAATCTTTGCAAATGTCTTTTCATGACAAATTCTGAGGCATTAATTCCTACGCTGTGAGGTTCTCTAGTGATGTGTGAAGCAATACAGCATAGATAACATGGGTACAAAGAGGCTGAAAACTGTTTGCACCAAGGACCTGAAAAAGCCTGTCTATCTACTGGAATTTTTCTTCTGATTAGGCCTTTTTAAAAAAAAAAAACCCAAAACAACTTATATGAGAGAATGTAAGCCCTTGAATATTCATATGTTACAGAGATTTTCAATGTCCATATTAACATGCTGAACAATATGTCTATTTTTTTTTGTCCATTCTTCATTTAAAACTTACCTTTCATTTAATCTATCAGAAGTATGTCACTACAACTGTGGTAGCGGCCAGTTTGGTGAAGAACAAAACCAGAATATAATGATGAGGATTATTAGAAGAGGTTCTAAATATTTAAAAATACGTTCAGCTACATGTAACAAGACAAATATAGCTGAATAATATTCATGAGTAATAGTTCTGAACTAGCTCTGCTTTTTGGCAATTCTTGATGAAAAGGATTTTTGTTACCATTTAACAATATTTGGTTTTGTTTGTAAGTATGATACAACTTTATGATTTCTAATCGAGGGTCACAGTAAACGGCTGCCTTTGCACAGGCCTGAGGTCACACTAAACTGTTATTTTTTGGTTTTAACTGGGCTTTGGAAAATGTGATTCAAGAGCAATTTCTCATTTGTTTGTGGATATTTTAGCTCAGCCCATTGTTTTAATCTTAATAGTTTAAATGCAACGGAATTGAAGAAAAATGTCTTATAGTTTTAAGAATCATTAATATTCGTGATACAACTTCAATATTTTTTGGGGGTTTTTAATGGTTTGCAGTTTTATGTGTCTGTTTTTATGGGGGTACCTAGTTTCCTATTTGAGCATCTGTTCAGTCCTGTATGGTGATGTGAACCTGAAATGGAGATCATTTGAGGGATTTATTGATTTGGTTTAGTTCTAGAAAATCTAAATACCAGTTATGATACTGAATGGTCAAAACCATATTATTTTTCAACTCCTAAGTCCAGAAAACAGCATGTTTCTGCTGCATGGAAAAGCCAGTCATACGAAGCCCACGGAAAGGAGCTGTGTGCACCATGAAAGTCTTAGTGCAAAAAATACACCAAGGAGGGAACAGTGTTTGGGGTTTCCATGACTCTTGAAGATCCACAGACTGTCAGTGACTGCCCCTGAGTCTCAGCCCTGGGACTGGGTTCTAGGCTGACTGCAAAGACTTCCGGGGAGGCTGCTTTTGTAGTTACTATATACATTTTACTGCCAGTAAACACAAAAATCAAGACTTTGGATTTCATGTTCTTTATGTTCGCTTACTTCATCTCATTAATAGGCTAAGTCCACAGCCAGTGTTGTCTTATGTAAATATTTCCATTAGGGTTAGTGTGCTGGAATGATTTATAAAAAACAAGAATTTGGTCATTTATGCCTAGGAAAGAAACAACTAAAGAAAGATGAAAATGGTAGGAACTCACTAAACTCCTTATGGTGCAATTCAGCTCTTTTGAGTTTATCACAGTATTTGTTCTCTCATCATTACTGAATTTAAAACAAACAAACAAAACCCCCAAAACAAATTAACAACAAACAACCCCTCCCCAAAAAAAAAACCAAACAAAAGGCAATCGAACCACCGAAACCAACCAACCAAAACAACAACAAACAAACCCACAGTTGCAAATCTCTATTTCAGTGCATCTGTTTCATGCTGGCTGTCTGAAGATACCCATAATTATGACTACCCAGCAGTACTGCTTAAAATTGTCAATCTTCCAACTAATAAGGTAATACTTCTTTCCTATACCCACAAGACTTTCATGTGAACTAGCCCTGGGCTGCAGAACTTATTTCTACAGTAGATTAGAATTATATTGAGCCTTGCTGTATTCAGAATAAAATGCAAAATTTATTTCCATGACTCATCTTTCTCTTAGCAAGGTTTTCTTCTCCATAGTGAGTCCACAAGTTAAACCCAAAAACTCTTATTATTCCAAGATGCTGATTTTCCTATTAAGGAGGCATTTTGGTACCTCATACTTGGAACAACACAGGTAAAAGGTTCTATGCTGAATTTCTGAATGGTGGCGTGAAAATGCAAAATTCTGTAGGAGATCAAATGCAGATTCTTCTAAAATAAGGAGGTTCTAGGTAAAGAACAATGCGACAGCTTTTATTGCTTCAGACAGTGAAAATATACCATACAAGCTATTGTATAGGTAAAACTTATTTCAGCATCACCTTTATGGAACATTGGATTTGTATAATGTTTTGACAACTGTTTTCAAGTCTTTTGAGATATATGTAGGACCATATCCTTCTTCCCTGGAACTCCATTGTGACTCCATTGAAAACAGTGAGCTCAGACTGTTTATGTTAGCTATGGGTCTTTTTCATGCATTTGAACTGAAACAATGCCAACAATCTTGAACTCTTGTGAAGAGTTTCTAGACACCTTGATTTTATTTTATTCTTCTTTAAGACTTTTTCTTATACCTAGATTTTTGGCTTTTTGTTTGTTTTTCTTTGTTTGGATTTTTAATTGTCTGTTTGGTTTTGTTTGGTTTGGGGGGTTTTTTGTACTGCGGTTGAAGGTGTCATGATTTCTTCATTCTTTTGTAAAATACTGTGTTATTTTGTCATGAAAGTAACACTCCATCAGTACTGTCCTGTTCTGAAATGATGTTTCTAATAGCTTAGCCACTGTTTATATGTTATAAATTATGCCCTTTTCCTGGTTTACTGTTGGAAGTGATAGGGGACAAGGACCATTTTCCCTGAAGCCATGTCTGAAAGTTGTGATAAAGGTCACTGTAGTGGTCTTGATAGGTCCCACAGTGTGTTGTGGGTGATGCACCACTGAGATCTCGATACCACTGTCAAGTTTGGTGCATGATGACTTATTTTAGTCTCATGACAGTGGATTATCTGGCAAGTACTGTTGCTCAGAGTAAAATGCTGCTGTTCCTCTAGGAAAGCAACTGTACCTTGTCATGGCTTTGAAACTGTTTTGATATTACTAAATGCACATTTTCTTTCTGGGTTTTATTTTTTCTGTCTTTGTTCTTTTGAACTCTTGCCATGTGAAGCAGTCTTTAAATAAGTGAAAATTACCGAAGGATCCAGCTGATTCAAGAAAGTGTGCATTTAAAACTTGTGCCTTACTCTGTTCCATTCCCCTTCCTTCCTGTCTTCAGTGGTGAGTGGATGCCAAGCCGGGTTGTCCCCTGCTGGGTCTCGGAGAATTCTTCATTCCTCAGAGTCAAATTTCACATCTGTTTTGGCATATCCATCCACTTCTCCTTACAGCTGCAGTCCGTAGCCCCAGGAGGTACCTGCAATTAGGAGCTAAGGGACAGGGGTGGTCCTGCTGCTTACTTTAGCAGCCCTTGGTTTGCAGCTCTTCTGTAATACTTCATTCAGACAACTCTTGTCTAAATAGCCTTTTCTTGCATGAGCTTAGGTCACTGTAAATTTTTCCTGCTTCAGGCAGGATTCTCAGGTTCTGGTGACTGTCAGAAATGTAGACTGGTAAAGGAAGAAAATTCTAAGTCATGCTACTGGGAACTTCCTCTCAATAGGACTTTCTTGGTTTCTGTAGGAGTATTTTGGGGCTGTGTTAGAGGAGCTTAGGGCTAAAAGAAGCAGACAAGCATTGTGCTTGTTCATTTTTTGGTGGTTGACTTTGTGTCATTCAAAGAAGTGATTCATTGTACTTCTCTCAGAAGGAGTTCTGCTTTGCAGGCTCCCATCTCTTGTGTACACCAAGCCTGAGCTGTCTGTAAGGTAAGCCAGCTGGGTCTGTGGTTATTGAAGAAAAGTAGGTCTATGTACAGCTTTTCTACAGAATACAGTATTAATTTTAGCCACTAAAATGATGAGTTTCTTGGCATCCAGGCAGCTGAACTTGAAATGCAAAACGAAGAGAATCCTTTGTGTGAGTAATGAAAAACCATCTGTCTGGAAACATCTCTCTGGTTTTATTCAATTCAGGATGGAGGTCCTGCTTTGTCACCTGACTTCTTACCATGTTGAATACCTCTTTCTTGTTATCTAAACTGATACTCTTGAGATGTCCGATCCTTGTCACACTAGCTTCAATATTTAGAAATGTCCTTTGATTTCTCCTAAAGGTGCTTTCAGGTTATCATTTGGTTTTTGTGCATTCTTTAACTTCTTTTCAAATACATGCCTCTAGAAACTGCAAACCTGGGATGATGTTATTTTTGTCTAATACTGATTAATCAGCCTATAAGCCTGGATGAAGGGCAAGTCTTCTGTCTAGCAGCTATATGCAAGCCTTTGGGCAGCTGCAGGTATGTTTGAGGCTGAGTGTAAGTCCACCCGGAACAGAAAGGGTTAATATACTGGTGTGTCTGAGTAGAAGGTGAAGAGAGAGGAATATATCCAGAAATCGGGCTTCGCCAGTGAGATGTGGGCTTAAAGGGAATCTTCATTATGAATGAGACAGCTTATGTATGTTTACTCTTGATGCTTGATTTTGCTGTTTTGCTAAACAGTTTGCCATGTAATTTTTCTCTTTCTCCTCATTTCATTTTCCTACTCATTTATTTATACTTTGTGTGCATCATGTACCTGACACCAGGAGGATCAAACTTTGGGATTTAATTAAAATTGTGCAAGTTACATAGGTGCTGTTAAGTACATCAGGTTTCAAAAAAAGTTGAAAAATATTGAATGAAAGGCCACCTTCTTTACAATGCAGGATGAGGGGCTCTTGTCAAGGGGTTAAGTGGCCCAAGCACATGGAATGTTGTTTGGTTTTATCTGTTGTTTGTTTGCTGTTGGTTTTGTGTTTTGTCTTTTTTAAAACTTTTTTTTTCTTTTATTAATATGTAGTTAATCTTTTATATACTTAAATTTCTTTTGGATCAGAAGCTGACTATATTTCTTCTGTTACCATCTGCTCCATGATTTAGTACTGAGGGTTGTCAGCTATTCTAGGAATCAAAATTTCTAACAGAACCCCAGTAAACCTTAGAAAATACCAAGCATGGGATAGAGCTCGAGTAGTTATTTGTTATCATGGTATTTCAAGAAAATGTAATTGTTTCTGTCAATCTGTATAGAAAAGTTCATATTTTATATTGGTTCTACTTCTGGAGCTTCTTGGTACTCACTTTTAAGCCTCTGCTTTATCTTTTTTAAAAACTGAGCTTGGAAGGATTAAGCACTCAGTGGGGAAATAGGCAGGTTAACGTTACCCGCACGGCTTATCCGTTACCCGCACGGCTTATCCTGGTCCCGTTTACAAACGGGAAGGGATGTGTACTACACTGGGAAGCTGCAATAGCATGTTCTAGATCTTCGTACCTTTTAGTATTTTTCAAAATCTGCTTCTAACCTTCCTTTATAATGTGCGGTAGTTAATTATTTTATGCCTGTTGCGTCATTTAGTTATTTTACTAGAAACTTTTGACAGCAATTGTATTGTTAGCTTGAAAAATAACTGCTTGAAAAATAGGCACAAGTTAAAGCATAAGTGTATCCTTAGGTGACCTTAAGTTACCTTTTGATTTATTACTCTATTTTCTTGAATTTAAGAGCTGGGTTATTTTATAATTTTTTTAAATACAAAGAAATACAAAGTGCTTCCAACAATATGCAAAGCAGTGCACAGGCCAGTAAAATGCTATCTGCTAAGGTTTGGGGGAAAAGTGTAGTTTTGTTTTAAGAATACTCCTGTAATACCTGTAACATAGAGTGGATCAGTAGTATCAGTATGTATAGAAGACTTAAAATGTGCATGTTTTGTTAAGAATGTCTTGGTTCTGCAAAAAATTAATATAAGACAGAATTCATTTAATGATGTAGACTGATGTCCACCCAGCTTCTGGGGGGTGGAAGAAGGAAGGTTATAAATGTCCTTCAATGTTAGATTGTCAGCAATTGTCAACTTGGAGTTAACTTTTTCTCTTTGGCTTTTGGAATTTCTTTTCTCTTCCCCCAGAGAGTTCTTTGCCACCCTACCTTGCTTTTCAGTGCCTCCTGTGTCTACCCTCTTTAACTTGATCCTCTCTGGTAGGGAGCCTGTGAGATTTAGTGACACTCAGCAGCTAGTGGGAGCAGGAAGAAGTAACACTGCTAATGCAAAATTTCAAGAAGAAACTATCAAGGGTGTGAGCTGTTTGTTTCCAAATCACTTTGGCAGATTGCTTTGCTTACCATTAGTTCAAGTGTGACGATGATACTTCACAAGTGTAATTCCTCGGTTAAATCTCTGATTTTCTTTTCTTCTAGATTATACCTTCTGTAAAGCCCTGTGGAAGATAGATGTGTGTGCTGCAATGGTGACATAAATATTTCAGAGGACTGGAACAAATTGTTGAGAATCTGTGTTTGTTTTTAATGCTGCTGTCGAGAACAATCTAAGGCAAGTAAACAACATGAGTTTTATCATGAAACTTCACAGACACTTTCAAAGAACAGTTATTTTGCTGGCCACTTTTTGTATGGTGAGCATAGTTATTTCTGCGTACTACTTGTATAATGGCTACAAACAGGAAAATGAACTTTCTGAAATCTCTTCAGAAGTGGAATGTGGTGATCCTCAACTGTTGCCCTACAAGCTGATGGAGATGAAGACCATGAAGCCTATTGATCCCCTGAGGACAGACCTTGTAGTGCTGGTGTTTGTGGAAAGTCAGTACTCAACATTAGGCCAAGATATAATAACCATTTTAGAATCTAGCAGATTTCAGTTTCACATTGAGATTGCACCCGGGAAAGGTGACCTCCCAGTACTTATAGACAAAAATAAAGGCAAATATGCTCTCATAGTATATGAAAATATTCTGAAGTATGTGAATATGGACTCTTGGAACAGAGGCCTTCTAGATAAGTACTGTATAGAATATGGTGTAGGTGTTATTGGATTTCACAAAGGCAATGAGAACAGCTTGCAGAGCTTTCAGTTGAAGGGCTTTCCTTTCCATGTCCACAGCAATCTGGGTATTAAGGACTGTTGCATTAACCCTCATTCCCCACTGCTCCATGTGACTAAATCTTCTAAGCTTGAGAAAGGTCCCTTGCTTGGAAATGACTGGGCAGTTTTCCAGATTAATCATACTGCTTATCAACCAGTGATATTTGCAAAAGTAAAGACACCAGAAAACCTTTCGCCACCTGCTGCTGTAAGTGCTCTCTATGCCACAGTAATTCATGACCTGGGGCTCCACGATGGGATTCAACGAGTCCTTTTCGGCAATAACTTGAATTTTTGGCTGCACAAGCTGATTTTCATAGATGCCATCTCTTTCCTGTCTGGAAAGAAGCTCAGACTGTCCTTGGATAGGTACATTCTGGTTGACATAGATGACATCTTCGTTGGGAAGGAGGGAACAAGAATGAACACCAACGATGTACAGGTAAAGTATGTCGGTCCTTACAGTAAAGTGCCATTTTTCTTATCTGAAAGTGAATAGTTATTAATAGCTGGAACTCACGGAGGATGCCAGTCGTTGAGCACCAACACAAACTGTGTGGGCCTTGAGAGGGAAGCCAGTCTGTCTGGTGTTGAGTAGTCAGTGTAGCAGCAGTTCCTTCGACATCCAGACTGGAGGAGAGCCCATGCAGAGTCACTTGTACCTGTACTAGAAAAGAATGGAAAATCAGCTGACTGGCTCACTGATTACTATCACTTGTTTTCTCTCAAGTGACACACAAGTCCCTGCTGAGCTATGTTCTATAAATGAGTTGGTGAGCACCTCTGAATTCCACTCCACTTACTGTATATGGAGAATAGTCTCCCAGAAGGAAATTAAAGACAACGAGTTGCTAAGTAACTGATAAAGAAAAGGCAGTAAGACTGGTAGTGTTTTCAAACACACCACAACCCACCCAATGTGCACAATTCTAAATGTAATTGTGGAATGTTTTGACTCTCTAGTCTGATGGTAGTTTCCATCTAAGCAGGCACTTCTGGGGCATTTGAAAACAATGTAGGACTTGAGGGCTGGACCTAAGAACTGTTCATATGTAACTGCATGTTGCTAATCTTACAAGTAGGAGATAAATGTAGTGAGTGAAAGTAAATGTCAACATAGATTTGGAAGAATAGACTGGATTAGTCGCTGTTTGAACTAGGTTTCAGATGTCAGGAGTTGGTTGCAGCATTTCACCTTTCTTACCTCCAGTTTATGGCTTTTGCTTGCAAGCAAGGTTTGTGTTAATATTGGTCTTAAGAGCTTGTTCTGTTGGTAAATGACTTGACAATTTCTGTTTTAACATTTTAAGTTGTACATTCCTGAAGGTCATTTTTCACTATGGTGCTGTTTGAGTGAGGTGGTAGTTATGGGTCAGCAGGACTAGCATCTTAACATTGTTTCTTGCTGCATAGCTCACTTTCTTTTTGTGAACAGTGTTGTTATAAAGCGTTAGTCAGACATCACCTTGCACAACTGTACTTGGTCTAGAAGCTAAAAATCTGTAAGATGCTGATTGTTGCCCTGTTCGTGCTAAAAATAAGGGAGAACTGTTTTGTTAGAACTTTCACAATTGAAAGAGGACCAGGGAGAAGGAAAGGCAATGACAGCACTGCGTGCAGTTGATGGTCATTTTTGTTTCATTTTTAATGAGCTTTTTGGTTTTCCAGTGGTATTTTGTCAAGCTCGAGTAACCCTGCCTAGATTGTTTCCTTAAACAAAAGGTTTGATCTTGTCATTACACTTCAGTTTGCTTTAAAGTTGCGGCATACCCTCTTTTCCAAAAATATTCTCTACACATACAATTATAAACAAGATAGGCCTCCCAGATAAGTCGGTGTTTTCCCTATGCAAACAAATTGCATGGGAGAGAGCGGGAATGAAGGTGTGTAACTCAATAAATGGAGTTTCCGTGTAGAACATGATGGCAGCGTTTGAGTTACGTGGGTAAGTTTGCTTCGAGAATCTCCTAAGGGCAAACTCAAACTGCAGGAAGGAAATAAGGTCTGACCCACATCACTGGCAAAACTATTGTTCTGCAGAAGCAGCAGTTTCTGGTCACAAAATATGTAGACTAACGCCTGAATAAATCTCTCACTGTGCAGTAGCAGTTTGAAACAGTGTGATTTGTATTGTTTCTCTTCGAGTGACACCTTAGGATTGTCATTTTTGGATAAGATCGGATGATTAATTGCCAGAATTACTTATCAGAAACAGGAAATGTTGAGACAAATTTAATTAAAGCAGATAGAAAGGATAAACTGTATTGTTCTGGGAGAATAATCTGCAGTATGTCAGACTGTTATCTTCCCAAAATAAAACTGTCAAATTAAATAGAAATAGTATCAAAGTGGAAATAACTTTTAAGTAGGATAATTTTATTTATACAGAATTGTGTTCTGAAACAGTGGAATCTGAAAGTGTTCCCTTCTGATTCTTCGTCTACTTAAAGTTAAAATGTTCTATTAAACATATTGTTAGGGCTGTCAGATGCAATGCATCTTCATTACTATTAATATCAAAGGAGTTATCCTCTGTGGCACAATGACATGTGGAAGGAATGAAATAAAATCAATTTTTGGTAGTTGAAAATCCGTTATTGTCAAGTATATTTGTGGATACTTTTAGCCTATTAAACAGGAGCGCTTTACTGAGTTCTGCTGTATTGACTGTGATGGAGAATTGTACGCTGCCAGTGTGACAACAGGTTGCTAAATGTAGACTTTGTATAATTTCAGTGCTCCAGATTAACTCATTTCTACTAAGCTTGCATTTCAAATACTAGCAATATAGAACTGGTTATAATGCTTTTTTGTTCTGTTTTAATTTTGTTTGACATATCTCCTATTTATCATTTTCTGGATATACTCGCATCTGATAGGGCTGTGAGCTTACTGGGAGTGAGGGGAATGTTTCTATATGTGCTCTATTAATGCAAAGTAGCCTAAAGCACTTCAGAAAGCTCCCAGCATCCAGAGAACTGTCAGGGATGGTTCCTGTCACAGGAAGGAGTCTAATTCTGTAAGTTAATTGCTTCTTTATCATTAGGATCGCATAGAAGGTTATCAGGAAAAACATTACAGATGTGTCGTCAGCTGCATTGGTTAAAGAACCACCAGAGATACTCACGTCTGTTTGGTTGCTCTGAGCCATAAATCTTTCCTTTGGGGAGAATCAGAAAATCATGTCTTTAAATTACATAAGGAATTCACTATTAAAAACTTTTTCTTCTGCTAAATCATTTTACTTTCCCAGTCATCAGCCATGGTACCTTTATGCCATTGTTCAATGTGCTTACAGTGTGCGTAAATACATTCTTTCTTCATTTGACCTGAAGCTCCTAGGTTATTTTGTATTGATTTGGCTGAAATAATAGGTTAAAAGTAAATTCAGTCCTTTAAAAGAGCCAAAGAAAAGGAATATTATTAACTGGTATTTCCGTAGCTGTCTTGATGCCCTGGGAAGACTGATTGAACTTCTTCATCGTATTGTTTCAGATAGAGTAGTGTGAAATATTACGCACCGTGAGGCAGTAGAGAATTAGAATTAGATTTCGGAACTAAATATACAACTTTAAAAGAAGTTATAAAAATAGTTTTATATATTTTATGGGCTGCTACCAGCATATAGAACATTTTACCAGTCAGTCACATTAACATTTAATTTCTAAAAGCCATTTGGTTTGCGTACCAGCTTCTGTGAATTTTAATCTAGTAAGATTGATGCAACTGCTGCTTGATACAGCTCAGCCTTTGTTCTTAAAAGAAGTGCACTGACGTTTGAAATGGAAAGCTGGATAAAAGCCCTCGACTGGAGGAGGATGGCTGCAGTGGGGTGACAGGGATGCGGAAGTGCTGACTTCTGGGACTGCCAGGGCAGTGCTGGGAATTCCATGTGTGCTTCCTCCTCGTGTTGTGCACCTGTGTAGAACTAGATACAGCCAAACCCCATGGAATAAGCTAGATGCCAACATTAATTTTACAGTTTATCCATGGTGTATGAAGACAAAAACCTTTCATGATCTAGTGCAGGAAATCTGTAAAGAGAGCATCGAATAACAGCACTGACATAGTCCTCTGTAACTGCACGAGCAGCTGTACTTGTGCCAAAATGGTAACTACATTTACCCATTTACTCTTTACTCTTACTAGTTGGCTCAACTGTCCGCTTCATTCATTGGTGCAATCCTTTTCAGGTACAGCACCTTTAAAAAGGATGCTGTGGATCTAGCCCATCTTGTTTTACATTGAAAATGCAAAAGAAAGCGAACGCCGATTGACGAGTGTATGTTCTTTCCAGCACCAAGTCAATTCCTGTGGGCAGTTGTAAGTGTGAGGATGCTTACATAAGTTCCAGTGCTGTGTCTGTTGTGAGCAAACCGAACTTCAGTCTTCATTCCTGTTAGTTCAGCGGTTTTCTGTAGTTCTTTGTTTGCTGAAAGTCATGGATCGTCTTCGTTTTGTTGATGGCATTTTGCAGTTGTTTTCTGAAAAATCAATTTTTGGAAAAATAAAGGAGTCGGATGTGGTAGTGTCCTTAGTTCCATTGAACCTAGGCGAGTCATCGCGTCCTAGACAGGGAATTTTACAACTCAGTACTGATGTGCTGCAGCCTTTGAGGCCTTCGGCAAAGCTCTGTAAGTTTTAGCATTCGGGAGGATAATATTCTGTGTATCTGTCTTCCCACCTGGTTTTGGGCCTCGGCCTAAAAGATGCCAAGTATTTTCTGTTCCTAAGGAATCCTGTGGAGGTTCAGCACATTTGCAAGTGTGCACAGTCTGCACTTCAGCAGTGGCTCACATGGGAAGGTTGGGTCAGGAGAGCAGTTCTGCCCCATCCTCCTTCATTTGTGTTTATTGACTGCTAAGAAACTTAACTGCTGAGTGCAGAGTCCTTTGGACGTCCATTAGGACGAAAGAGATCTCAGAAGGACAAGGCAGATCACCAATCATAAAGTTGTTGATAGTGATTTTTTTTTTTTTTTTTCTTCTGCTTAGTTCTGCAATGCTGGAGTAATCAAATCAGTGTGGTTTGGGGTTTTACTTATTTAAAAGCTGTGACACCATACACTTCCATGCAGTGAGTTTTCAAGAGTTGTACCATCTACTGCTGTTATGAATTCAATAGCAGGGAAGTAAGGCAAGAGAAATCCATCTCAGTTGTGGGGGTTTTATTGTCGAAGAAGCTGCAGAAACTGCTTCTTGGCCTGGTAAATCCCATGAGATCTCTGAGGACAATGACAGGGACTTGCTTTAAGCTCGTCTACCTAGCACCAGGTTTGACTATTGATTGCACACTCCCTGGTCCTTGGTCTGTCTTCATGATAGAACCAAAGTAAGGAAATCACGGCTTCTGTGAATTCACTGTTGGTTTCCCAAATAAGTGGATGTGCACTATGCATGCAGTCATTTACTGTCATTTTCTGGAGAGATGTAGTTTTCTTTCATTTTTTAATTCTCTACATTTCTCTGTAGTGGTGAATACTTTGCTATCCTTAGGCTTAATGGAACTGATGTAAGAGCTACTTTGTACCAAACTTTAGCAATTACACTCACCTGAGATCCAGTGGGATAACAGAATACTTGGTGACACTGCTTCTGCTTCTTCCCCTGACTTAGTTTATTATGCAGAGGTACCTTTACAATTGAGCAGAAGGCTTCCCTTCCAAAGAAATCCACACAAATGCTTATGTGCCTTCAGTGGTCAGTTTTGGTTCATAGCCCAAGTTCTCTGTCTACACACTTACTCTTTAAGAATGTATGTGAATATTTTCATGGATAAGATAAAAGTGCATGTGATTCTACATACTTTACTTTACTTTACTACTGACTATTGTCAGCATAACCTAAGCTCAGCTCTCTTTGGGTTGATCCATCTGCCCATGAAAGCAAAACCTGCCATTGCAAAATATATGAAGTGAAATGTGTCAAGACATCTTGAAGCCGTAGTGTGCACTCTAAGATGTTCAAATCTGCTGGATAATTTGTCTCCACTGAAAAAGCTTTTTCAGTGTTTCAAGATTATTTAAAGGCTGCCCCTTGTTCTTCACCGAGTAACAATTTGAGAGAGAAGAAGGAAGTGGAGAAAAGGCGCTAGCTGAGCATAGATATTACAAAGTCCATGCACCAGACCCGAGGCAGGGTTCTAGCTCTTGTCTGCAGCATGCCTGGAGGCATAATTGAGAACAGTTCTGTGCTGAAAGCACTTTCCAGCCTTCTGGCAGCATGGCCCTCAGCTCTCCTGTCATCCCTCTCTTTCTTTAGATTACAGGTTCTCTTGGTCAGAGGCTCTTTTTGTTCTTTGCTGCTTTTTGTTCAAAAAACACTTTGACAAATCCAAACAATAATAATAATAATACAGCTAGAGCTTACTACAGAGCTGTACAGATTTGTCACTGTTCTAGTGGCTGCTGCAAGATTTATCAAATCTTTTTTTGGCTTTTTCAAATCACAAGCTTCTCATCCAATTCCTCCCGTTAACAGAATTGACTAAAATTTTCACAAACAACAAATAAAACCATGCTGCAGGCAGATCTAGAAATCAAAAGTAATTAACTGTAAAAGATGACACCAAAATTGGGCCTAACTCCTTGCCCATCTTCAGTCACATCCACGAGGCACAGTCTGGCAAAAAGAGAAAAAAAGGACAGTGTGGGACTCCTGTTTCATTAGTTTCTTTACAATACGGCTGCATGGAAAGTGTCCTTTCTGTTCAGTCTGGAAGAAGTCAGTACAACTACATGACTGATTCTTCATGATGATGCTTAACAAAAAAATAAATTAAAAGAAAAGGAGTTGGTTGCCAGTGTCTGTCTACTTCATACAATAACACTACCATATCTATTTCCAACTCCCGTTTCTTTTTCTAGGCAAGCTGCAACACTTCTACACAGTAGAAGTGTTACTCCCTATTTAAAAAAATACGTTTGACGGAGCATAAAAACCTTCCAACCAGTTTTTAAAAGTATTTACTCTTTAGGAGACTCCTCCTGATCCGTTACAGTCCTGGAGCTGAGTTAGTATTGCTCCTTAAAATGAAGTTCATGCCTGAAATAAACCATAAATTAAATACTGTTTTATATTGCAGAAATCATACTACAATGCATTTGAAAATACAAATAGTGGAGAGGACAAATAGAAAGTCAGTGACTGTGCAGGGTCGGGCCCCACAGATTCATTCTAACCCAAGTCAGTAAATTCATGGGACAAAGGCCCTGCCGTGCTGTACAGAGGTAACTAATGGGTCAGATCTGGGAACACTGGTTGCTTTTTTGTGGCAATAATAAGCCACACAGCTCTACATCAAGCTCCCATTCACTTGCCCTTTCAGTGTTAGGTCTCCTGGGAATAACCCAAGTGTTTATACTCCCATTTTAAAGCGAACTTGGACTAAAGATAGCTCAGAGTTGTCTTCTAATGGTGCTGGAAAGGAGGCTGAAAAATAAATTTATGGTTGTTTAAAAAGTGGGGGATTGTCTGGTGCAAACCACTTCTCTTATCCTTTCTTCTTTCTCACTGCCTTCAATAAAGGCAATAGAAATGTTAAAAATGGTAATCCTGAATATATCCTAAAACTAAGATGAATACTAAAATGTACCTGAGTTTGTAGTGTAAGCTGGTTTGACGTTTAAGCTGACTATGAAAAATACCATTTTATATCGGGAAAGTACTTCATCTTACTGAATGAGGAGTTTTCTAGAATATTGTGCTCATTTCTGCACCACTTAATCAGAAATATTTAGAGAGTGCTTAGAGACACCAGAACAGTCAAGAAGGGTGTGAGAAAAAAAAAAGAAAAAAAGAAAGGTTAAGGAATTTGGTAAATAATGATGACCAAAGCAGAAAGCAATAGGCTGCAGATGTCTGCTGGGTAGGCAGTAAGGATGGATAATAAAAATATTTAATGTAAGGCATAGAAAAATTGAAGTGTACACTAAATAGCCAACAAAGTGGGAGAATAGAGGCTAATATCCAAAAGGAAGTAGAAGCATTATGTAAGTTTTTAAAATTTAGATTTGTCAAAAAGGTATGAAATACGCTATTGGAAGGAATATAATATTGGCAGGGATGTTTGTACTGAGAGGTAGTCTCAATCTCTTACAGTATAATCAAATGCAGAGCTCAGTTTGAGTTCTTGTGTGTCAATTTGAGTCTGAATGCAGCCAGCTGGGATGTTTATCTACATAGATGTAATCTTGGTAATGCTTTCTTTGAGAAGTGCAAACACAGGACAGGTATGTGTTAACACTTCTAACAAAAGCATCATCCCGTGTCGCTCTCCACTAAAGTCTTGGGTTTTTTGTTTTTTTTGCTGAATTGTGTTCCTTGGACTAGATACTATGTAGGACCACTGAAACTGTCCAAATTTTTATCAGTAAAATATGGCTTGAGAATAGAATTATATTGGTTATTTTATGCAAGTTTGTCTTCCTTGCTTTCTTTTTCTGTAATTTCTTTGATACCAATGATGATGTAGTAGGGACTTAAGAACTACTCATAAAGTGAAGGAAAATATTTGTGATCCTTAGCTGGTGAGCAAGCTGATGACCACATTCCCAGCTGTTTCTGACATGAAACTTTCAGGCAGAAAGTGAAAATGAAACTGTCTTCAGTCAAAGATCTTTCTGTCAGTAAAGGTGGAGCATAGAGAGAAAAAGAGCTTTTTGGATGCCTCACCTACCCCAGACATAGAGACAAAGTTAGATAGATAAACCTGATCAGCTACAATATTAAGAAAAGCGCAGAAATCTCTTTTTTTTTTGGCTCTAGGAGGAAAAAAACCAAACCCAAACTAAGAAACATTTGTGAATGGGTTGTGTCATTGGGGTGTTGCCCAGCCCTTGGAGTAGTCAATTTATTTAACATTCCAGTGATGTGGTAACTCTCTTGTGCTTTACTAAACAGGGAGGGGGATCAGTTCTATTGTGGTTTTTATATAAATTAGAGGATATGAGTATTCATTTATTTGCACTTTATTTGTTCTCTAATATGTAAAACTAAGCATTGATACAAATACTGTGCTTGTCTACAAGCTGTAGTCTTCCTAGGGGGGAAGAGTATAAGCTAAGAATTGAACAAACCCAGAAATGTTTCTCTTTGGTACCAACTTCTTAGGCATAGCTGGAAGTGTCCAGTATTTCTTTCAAACTACCTAAATGGCAGCTTGTTATATCTTGGTGTGTGGACTTGAGTCTTCCTGTGATCACGTAACAGATTTATATTGTAATTGTGGCCAGTGTGACTCAGTGATCACTTTGCAAATGCTGCAGAAATGTTGAAAAAATTTAAATGCTTTGGATTTTGTGTGCCCTGGTAAAATAGGTAAATACCACCCACTGTTGAGCTATGATCGTTTATATAATGATGTAGACAGAACTTGGAAACAATTTTTATGTAAAATCGTGCTGAGCAGGAGGAGGAGGCTTCAGGGCTTATGGGGACAGATGAATATTAGCTTATCCAGGCTCAGGCATTGAGGTTCAGAGAATACTGACATTGAAGTAAAAAATAAGACTCGTGCTTTTGGAAGGACATATTCATAGACTGTTGGAAGTTTGATGCATACAACACCGACACCTCATTTTTTAGTTTCATTTCCTAAAGAAATCGAGTGGTTTTCCCCATTTGCCTTTGGTTTTCCAGCAATTAAACTGAAAGAGGGTAGATTTAGACTGGACATAAGGAAGGAAATTTTTCTGATGAGTCACTTTGCTCTTACTGTGAGTTCTGTTACACTCCGAGAACTTACCTCTTCATACTTGGTGTTTCATAAGCAGATAAATTGTTAGGCAAAATAGAAAAAAACAAGTTTTCTATTGAATTCTCTCTGACCAAAATCCAGGGAAAAATATCTTGCACATCAGTAGGGTGTTTATTAGTTCTATTTCAGTTGAGCTGGGGTTTTTTTGACCTTTAATTAAAAGAAATGCAGGATTTTATTTCTGTTAACTGCAGAATAACAAGATCATTTAGCTGTTTAGTAATGGTAACCTCTTTCATCAAAGTACAGTTTAATTAAGAGCTAATAATGCAGAATTCATACAGAATCCTGAAAACAGCATGCTAATTACTGTGTTAAATAGTATTGGCACCAAGTATTTAAAACCTTCAACTTACCTTGCCATAATTAGCTTATTCTCATTAGCTGCTATCTCAACCTCCAAGAAGTGAGAAGCTGGTGAAGGAAGTTAGAAATATTTATTAAATCTCTTGGTTGTACAAATGATTTGCTTAGATGAAAGTGTCTAATTACTTGAAAATGTGTAATTGGACCGTCATCAAGATCATTATTGTATGACATCTAAAAAGAAACTTCCAAAGGAAAACTCAGTAGCCTTAAGACGGTGTGTTCTGGTGGAAAAAAAGTTTTGCTTGAAATCATTTCAGACAGTGTCTTCCAAAGTGGCTGCTTATATTTTTAGTATCCTTTAATGGACCTCAGATTCAGCTACCTAGTTACAGCACCTGCGCACATGAAATTGTGGCTTCTGAATTTTTTGAAAATCAGTTCCAGTGTGGTCCATATTGTACACTGGATAAATCAAGATCAACCTGGTTGAACTCCAGCCTGATAGTTCATCTTATTAACACTTTGAAGGGAAGCTGGGTTATCCAGTTAATAGTGCTTATTGAATTTATTAGAAAGACTCACACGGTCGTCTTCAACTAGTGAGCGTGGGCCTTAATATTATAGGAAGTCAGGTAAGATAGGCAAATGGATCTGGCAAGCAAAATTAGCCCAAGCCATCAATGGGGGCTTTGCCTGGCCTGCACATTAAATAGTCATCTCCAAGGCAGAATCTACCTGTCTGTAAACTACAATTATTTTTAGGTAACTAAACTAGGTACTTTCTTTCGTCTCCAAGAAGTATTTGCACACATTTTCAGTTTTAAATTCTACCATGTTACGTGGCCTTTTGTAAATAGCCATCGTGCCAGCATGTGCTATTTTTGAACTGTTACATCTTTGGAAGGATGCTTTTTAATTGAAAGAATAATCTGTTTCTTACAGTAGCTGCCACCCATTTTAATTGCATTGTACAAAATACCAAGAGTAGTTGTCTTCAGCTCATACGGAATCTGGTGGTTTATAAACTTGAATGTATGCATTGCAGCAGTTTAGCTTTTCCATCTCCATTTCATCAGTCTTCCTTTTTTTGCTGGATTGTGTCTTTTTGGACACCTTGCTTCCACTAAACTCTAGAGCAGTGTCCTTCCCCTGCTTACACGGTTTAGGGTCTATTTATAATTCATGGCCTCTGCCAGCTAAACACTTTGCAGAAAAAGCTGAATATTTTCTTTGTTTTCTTCTCTTGCCCTCTCTGTGGTGGGTGCGCAGTCAAAGAAAATTTAAACATTCTTCCTCTTTTGTCTGAAGGATATTAAAAATATTTTTTCAGATACACCCAGTATACCCAAAGCAATTATTCTTTCTACTGCATAGATTAAATGTTTATGGTAATGGGTGTCAAAATGCTAATCTTGGAAATCCAGAAAGAATAGACATTGAATTTTAATGATGTTCCAAAATACATAATTTATCACGAGGGAAACATTTTTTCCTCAGAAGCAAGATGGTCTGTCCAATAAAATAATGATTCCCAGCCGTTTGAGATGGACCTTTACTGAGGATGCCTTCTGTTCCCTCTTGCCACACTGCCTCTCACTGCCTCCAAATGCCCCAGATTCTTGCTCCCTGCCTTCCCATCCCTAATGCTGCCACAGTTTCTTGAACATCTGCCATCACCATCTCTGTGCTTCTCACTTTCAGGCCCCTACCACACTGCTGCTGCAACACTTCTGGTGGATCCCCACTGCTGCTTCCCCCTCATCGCTCGCTTCCCTAGGCAGAGTGTCTCCCTTTTCTGCCGTCAGCCTCAGCAATGCCACGACAAACCGGGGACTGATAATCGGGCACAGCTTGTTAGCCTGGCCTCTCTTCTGTGCCACACCGTGCCACGTAGTGCCGCCACTGTCAGACACTTTGCCTAGTGCCTCTCGGCTTAGGGACTGGTATATAAAACATGGTAAAGCAAATTGAAAAGATGTATAGACATGGTGCTTAGCGGCATGGTTTAGTGGTGATCTTGACAGTGCTGGGTTAATGGTTGGACTTGATTATCTTAAAGGTCCAACCTAAACAATTCTATGATTCTAAATCACAAAATATGTCTGGAAAATTTCAAATACTGATTGTTAATCCCTGAAAAGAAGCACAGTGCTCTAAAAATTGTAAATTTTATACATATCAAAAATGCAAACTTCAGTCACGTATATATGATGTTCCTCAATTCCCTTTTTCATTTCCTCCTCAACCTTCTTTGTGTACCTGTGCAGGCACCTTCAGTTGCAGGACACTCTTCTGAGAGCATGGACATGCTCAGAAAAGGCAAAATGATGTCACAAAAAGTGCAAAGGCAAAAGACATCACATCAGTTACAGCTCATTAAACGCCTATATTAAGAAGTCCAGTCAGAAGTTTAAATGGCTTTAGTTCTGTTCTTCCCTCTCTTGCAGGGGTTGAACTAAAGAGGAAATACGGTACAGAAAACTAAAGCTACTTCTGCATAGGAGCTCCCATAAAGGGACTTAATGTGCTTCACTCATGTGCTTTCACGTTATACTTTCTATTAATTTGCTTTACCTTTTCAGGAGGTCCTTGCCTTTATTAAAAGCCAGTACAACATTAGAAGTTTTCCTCAAAAGCAAAGTAATTCCTAATTTAATGGCTCCTTTGATAGTATTGTTAGACACAAAATAGTAAAGCAAGCGTTGAGAGATGAGATCTGCTAACTTAACAAAAGGGGAGGAGATAGGCTTTTTGGAAAATTATGAAGCCGACCTTCCTTGCTTTTGTTACTGTCATGAAAGCGCGTACTGATTTGAAGTTTAAAATATTAACACTGCAGCATTGTGAGGCAATGTCTATCTGCTTGCCGGTTTAGTTAAAATCCATGTCTTTACAAGTAAAATTAACAGCACTTTGAACTATTTTGCTTTTCAAGTGGGCAAGTTCTTTAACAGGTTTAGAGTAGGAACATAGTCGTAAATATGCTGGTGTGCCTACAGAAAGAAGTCATGGCTCCTCTGGTGAATTCTTGATTTGTTTGTTTGATCAGCCAAGGTGTTTAGGTCTGGGTCTGAATATTTTTGTTGATGCTGACAGAATTACTACTGTCTGTTTATCAAAGACAAGTTGACACCTGTGACTTCTCTGTGACAGACTATAAAGTGAAATTATATAAAGGGAGACTTGAGGACAGAAGGCAGGATTCTGGCTATGGAAATGGGAAGCAAGTTTGGTGATATGAGTCTTATCCTTGGCTTTGCTGCTGATTTGCTTGACCAAGGCTTTTGTCAGCCTGTGTCGCCTGTCTGTGCCTCTGTTTGTCCTGTCTGTAAGATGAGGGGGGGGAAAAAACCAACTGTATCCTTTGTAAACAAAGTTGGTGTTTCTGAATGAAAAGTGATGATAAGAGCTAAATGTTGTGGTTGTCAAGAAAAAAGCCATCTATACAAAGGCAGGAATTTTCATACCGTTCCACTGCATGAATATTTCAATTGAAGAATAATTCTCGTGGCTCTTTCTATTCCACTGGCAATCTTAGAGTCCGTTTTCTCCTAAATTTGCAGTCAGTTGAGATTCCACAGGCAATTCCACAGCAGTTTAAATTTGCTGAGGTGTTTCATCAGAAATGAAATAGAAATAAATGTGATGATGCTGATTAATCAGCTGAGAATCTGGCTTTATTTACAGCATACATGATTTTGTTGTTTTGCTGTTGGGATAACTTCTGTTTATTCCTTGGATTGTAACAGGGCCTTTTTCTGAGATTATTTTGGACTGTTGGTGAAGAAGGGAGTCTTTCATCATATACTGAATTCTCATTCGATTTCTGGCACAAGGAATTTCCCAAGACAAGTATGTAAGCTTAGGAAAGGTGGAAAAGAAAGTACTCCATTGTAGCTGTGTACATGAAAGAGATTATGCAGCCAGCAAGTTATTTTCCTTACAGTACCGGTGGAAGTGTAACACATGTACTAAATAATTATTTATAAACATATGAAGGCTTTAATAAACGTTGTTTTAAATATAAGCTTCAGTACTAGTGTATTTATATAACATCTCATACAGATACCCAGAGGGGCTGTTCATAAACCCATCATAAAATACAGAGAAAATATCACTAGCTTACCTTCGGCTTATAAAACAGCAATTAGAAATGAAATTTTCTACTAGCTAATTTTTCTGTCTTTCTGATAGAAACTCACAGTAATAGGCCCTGCCATCTGCTACTATATATTTTTCATGAGTTTTAACATTTTGTTTTTAGAACCTGAAAGATGACTAAAATGTCAAGTCCCGCAGAAAATAATCATAGGCATGACAACTCAAATGTTAGCTCAGCTTGTCTGTACAAAAAGTGGTTCACAGCAAGTCTGTGCCCTCCCTCTTTGCAGGCGAGCAGGTACACAGTTGGCATTAGCTGATACATTTTCGAACGCCACCCCAAGGCTTTAGCAGAAGATCTCCTGTTGATTTTAACGAGAGTGATGTGGCCTAAAAAGCAGTGGTACTGCTTTCAAAGTTCGTTCTGTAGAAGGTGAGCTTCAGATTTCCTTTAAAGTTTTGTGCTATTTGAAGTGTCTTACCATAGTGACTGGCATAAATAAAAAGCAGCGACCAGGCGGTTGTTGAGGAGAGAAGGTGGTAACTACAGTAGCATAATCAATTTCCAGTGAAGTGGTAAACTCTCTGTTGCATAATCATAGAAATGCCCCATGTTTTTTGCTACCCTTCTCCCTCCTCTCATCGGAAAGCCTGGCTTTGCGACTCTGCTGTCAGCCCTGTAGCTGCAGTGCGACAGGGAGGTGCAGCAAAGATTCCCTTCCAGGTGGCGTTTCTCTGGCATTTCCAGCTGCTCTTTGCTTTTCCCGTTCTGTTTTTCCATCATATTGAGAGTAAGATGGAGCTGACAAGCTGAGAACGTGTTAGAAAGGTACAAGGTAAGACCTTCACATCAAAAAATGCTCACAGTTCTTAACTTAGTTTGGAGGGAAAGGAGCGTGCAGCCCATTCATGCCACCGTGCTGTCAAGCTGGACTCGGGATCTCTTTCATTCAACAGTATGTGCTGTTAACATAAGAAGTGTATAGCCATATCATTTGCCTCCTACATTTTTAACTGTGCAAAGATAAAATGATTTCCTTGCCTAAGTTCCCAGCAGCTCAAGGATGTTTTTCATAATAAATCCTCTGCAGATTTGCTACCTTTCATTAGGATGAGAAGTCTCCTCGGTGATCTTTGCACTCTCAGCCTGTGCAAAAGCCCTTGTTACAGCACTGCAAGATTTTTCTCTTAATATTCCACTTCAGAAGTCTTGAGCTCATTTTGATTATCTCCATTCTGTGCTTCATTTTACTTATTCCCTTGTTCACAGGGCATTTTTCATGCTTTCCAGTCAAAGATGATGATCATCTTTACCTTACTAGTACTGCTCTTTGAAGCTGCTTATACTGTTGTTGCTGGAGCTATGCTGCTGAAGAAGGCAGTGGGAGATGCAAGTTACTGCCAGATCTGAGAGGACCTTAAGAACTAGGAGGCAGGAAAATGATGGTTCTTTCACAGATTTAGTTCTGTGATTAATATCTATTTAAGGAATATGCTTAGGCATAATGCTGTGGTCTGCTGAAATGGTGAACAAGGCAAGTACTACTGATAACTTGGAATTGAGATCACTCATGTTTCATCAGCCATGTCAGCAAAACTTAAATTTTCAAGCACCCAGGATGGGAACAAATGACTGTCTCTTCTGTTACTGCAGATCAGCTCCCTTCAGGCACTAGCTTGGGAGCCAGCCAGGGAAATGTCTGAAAATGTTGTAAAATTAGTCATGTTTTAAGGAACTGTAACTTGATTGTGCTATGCTTATATCTAACGCTGGACTTGACTTCCATGCTAATAGTGTCATTGTCATTGGCGGGGGGGGGGAGGAAGTAAAAAATTGTAGACAAGTAACTCATATAATGAAACTTTCCAAAGAAACTCTAGTTAAAATTACTGACTCGTATTTTTCAAGGCACCGAGTTGTCATTGAATTTCAGGAGTGGGGAGCCTACTAGACCTTTAAATCTTTTAAAAACTTGGGAGATGTTAATCTTTTTGTGCTTTTAAATACCCTTTCAAAGCATATTTAGAGTTATTAATTTCTGGCAATAATAAAGCTTTTCATCGCCTTGTTAAAATCACTGTGCTATAATGTATGTTGACTTGGAAAACTCTGATGACATTTGACATATAAGTATTTCCCTTGCTTTCAAAAGTATTGCAGAAGTGCCTGTCTCCAGGTACGTGTGTGTGCTGGAGCTGGCCATACTCTTCTGATGTGCTGTGTACAGTGTCACAAATCTCCAAAGAGTCCAATGGCTTCATAAATTACCAACGATCAAGTGCTCAGTTGAAGGCAGGCTATTTGGAGGAATGTGCACTCCAAGTCTCATTTTAGAGGAGGCATTTGGCTCTTCTCTTCTGATCTTACTTCGCAAAGTTGTGTTTTGTGCTGGACAGCTAGGTTTTATTGTTACACCTGGAAAACCCCAAGACCAAACAACAGCAGAGTGTAAGAGATGGGAGGGAACTCCTGGAAGTAGTATGTAAATCTTGGGAGTAACAAATCAAGAAGAGCATATTGAAATCAAAGAGTGAGGCTGTATCTGAGGAATAATAGCTTCCCCCTTTCTTCTTGCATGCTGATCTTTTTGTTTGTACTAATTTGGTGCGAGTACACGTATGCTGACAACTAGTATGCTAACTGTCTGAGAAGTGAGCCAGAACTTGGGGAGATTTAGGATTAAGTTCTTTGATGTGGAGTAGGCTTCGTCTAGCTTCTTTCTGGATTTTTTTTTTCATTGCCAGTAATAATATTTGCACCATGACTAAAATGCTGCGTGTGTACTTGACCTGATCTAGAGAAATGGAATTCTAATAGATGCTGTTCACCCTAGTGAATGGAGCAGTGACTGGGGCAGGAGAGATCTGAATTTCATTCCTGCCTATGTCCCAGGTTTACTGAGTAATCAGTGGAAGATCTTTTCTCTGGTGTGTGCCCTTTGTTCCTCTATCTCCTGATTCGGGGAGTGAAACAGTATTTAAGAGCCGCTCATCTTTATGAAGAAAACAATGGAGTTTGCATGCTGTCTTTTCATCTGTAAATGATAATGCAAATATCTGTTGCTTCCTTGTCATAAAGAACTTCTTTTGAATGGCAAAACCATTTGAAAAGACATTTACCTGGAAAAATATTTGTATCATTAAATTTCTGTGCAAGGTGTGTTTTCCACAGACATGTTCATGTGGTGGGTTGTTTGTTTTGTTTTGTTTTTTTTTCAGGCCCTGCTTGACACTCAGAATCTTTTGAGAGCTCAGATTACAAATTTTACATTCAACCTGGGATTTTCAGGGAAATTTTATCACACAGGTAAGAATAAAATACTAAAATCACTTTTGTTTCAATGGTGTTATTTGTAGTATGAGGGAAGCAGGAATGACAGAGACTAAGGAGCTATAAGAGAGAAGAGTTTCCTTCATCACAGGATAGCTAAGAAATCAAATTGTTCTTTCTTCTGGGTTGCTTTGGGACATATATGTATGTGGTTTACCAAATAACATTTTTCTCCTAAAGTTATTATACCGGATTAACTTTTTCACCTTTAAGATGTAGTCTGTCTGGAAATAATCATGTAGGTAGAGTCTCTAAACATCTCTAA
>JAAGNO010010714.1:37936-59726 GCA_033439905.1 Ceryle rudis
CAGACAGGATTAGCTATCTCATTAGAGGTGATTGCTTGCAACAGTGTACAATAAATGCATTGAAATTGTGGGTAGTAAGAAAACTTCATCTTTCTATCATTCTATGATTCTTCAAAATTCTCAAATGGAAAGCCTTGTACAAGTGGTTTACAGCTCTTAGTGAAGCCCATCCTTTGGACAGTATGGCCAACTGGGAAACTGAGTCACGAGGGTAATGAGCAATTTAAAGAGAAGAGAGAAGAGAAGGTTTGTGCAACAGCTGAAAGTAAATTCAGGCTTCCTGCCTGTCAGATTAATAATTCAGAAATACACCAAATACATCATTATGGTTGGTCTTACACATCTTCCCTGGCTCCATTGTATTTAGAGTGGCAACACTGCTACGTAAATCCAGGTCAGCTAGTTGGCTTGTTGTCTTTGCAAGTGGACTGATCCATGGCAGCTGTGAAGCCAGCAGGACAGCCTCAGAACAAGAAAAGGAATCACAAGCTGGAATCTCACTGTGGTGGGATTGAACACAGCTTTTCTGGTAGCATACATGTCTAAAAGGAATATCTTTCAACTATTAAAAAATACATAGTCGAGCATAGACTGCAATTGAATTCATTATTCTATCACTCTGTTAGTCTAACGGAGAAAAACCAGCTGTTACTGAGTCTCTGAATACCTGAAACAAAACTGTTCTGAGTAGCATGGAGACAATATCAGAACTGCAAACAGAGTGTGCACAATGCCAAATTAACTGGAATATAGGTGTTCTGAGAGTTAGACACACTCTCGTGGCCTGTAAACATTTGTTCAGGAGCTAAAATGTCAGCAATATACTAAATAGGTAATGCATCTGCTTCTGGTGCCTAGCAGAGATCACATAATTAATTGTTAATCATAATTTAGCTTCATTTTAAAGTGTTGTGCTTGACTTCATTGAGTTGGGAGGCCTCAGTGCTGCCTTTTAATGTTGTCGCACAGATTGGAGGGTGACATAGTGCCTATGACAAAAGTACCTTGATGACTAATTTAATAGTATGAATTTATTCCAGTTGGATTGCCTACAGTAGATTTCTATACATGGTAAAAAAATGAAAGGTGTGCCCAGTCTGTAAGAAATGGTTATTACCAATTTTTTCCTATGGCAAGTCCTCTACTTCCAAATTTTAAATACCCAAATAGTAATGAACGTTTAGCAACGTCAGTGTCACTGCAAGTCTCAGTCCTCCCACCCCTTCCCTGATGCTTGCCAAGGAGGGTACAGCTAACCTCTGAAAAGGGAGTCTTCTCTCTGCTCTTGGGTTGCAGTCTGATCCTGACAGCACAGTGGTGTCTGAATTGGGCTATGTGCACTCTAGGAGGTGTGCAAGATAATCCCCTTGTGTGGGGGAAGAAAATACTGGAACTTCAGCATTAGAAGTCTATCATTTAGAAATAAATACACGTATGTTGGAGGTGCATGCTCAAATTAAGTCTCGAGACTGCTGGCTTAGTGGACTACTGTTCTTGTAGGCTTTATGCTCTTCTTTTGTGCAGTGAGCAGGGACATCTTTAGAGAGATGAGGTTGCTCAGAGCCCCATCCACTCTGACCTTGAATGTTTCCAGGGATGGGCTTCTACCACCTCTCTGGGCAACCTGGGCCAGTGTTTCACCACCCTCATAAAGTGAGTCCTCCTGATGCAGTATACCATTAAGGAGATATAAACTGAAAAGGAGTATGAAGAAGAGTAATAGTGAGGTGCAAGTGCAACCTATTCATCTGCAAAATTTTGGTGTAAAATGGAGTTTGAATATGAAGCAAGGTACGTTTTACTTATCTGCATTGATGAAAGGGAGTGGGAATGTTTGCAGGTTGCCCACAAATATTTCTACCCTACTGCTTTCCATTGGAGCAGCAGTCTTGCTTGCCATAAATCATTTCTGTCCCGTCATAGAGAAGGTTCATAATTTACCCTTCCAGACCTTCACAAGGAGCTTGGTAGGAAAACTACAAAAATTAAGTCTTTCCCACTGTCCTTAAATGTTTCTTCTCATCCCTGTCTTTCCAAGAATAGAGAGCCCCTGACTCCAGGGAGAAGAAGCCAGGAACACAAACATGGCACAAGTCAACAAGCTTCCTAATAATGTTGATTTTGTAGCAATCAATACTTTTTAAAATATCCAGCCTGCTAAAATAATATCCAGCACTAGGTAGCTGGGTAACTTGCTGCCTTTTTTTTTTTTTTTTTTTGGTAAGTTGTTTGTCAGGCATCTATTGTTTTCTCTGTTCTCAGTATACATAGATTATGCTGGTTCATCTTTTTCTGATAGCAGCGACTCAAGTCTCAACTCTGGTTTGTTGACCTAGAAGCTATGGCCTCTAATTGGTAAATGTTGTTGTAGTAAGGAAATGTGCAGCACAGAAAGCACATTCAAAAATGTAAAAGCTGTTTCTCCTGAGCACTTGTCCTCATTTCCCTACTTCTCTACAGTACTAGTCAGAATCCCAAATGAAATCAGGGATTGGGAAGGTGAGCAAAACATAAATAGCCCTCTGCCCTTTCATTCTGGGGAAGGAGGAGTGCAGAAACGCTCAGGAGAAGCTGAAAGGAGGAGGTCATACAGCTGTCTACAAGGCTCTGTGAGAAGGCAGAGTAAAGCACCTTTGCTACCCTGATCCAGAGATGGGGGGGAGCAAGAAAGGAGCTGCTGCCCAGGGGCCAGATTAGTTCCAAACCATCATTTTAAAAACTCTGCATTCCATTTCAGTCCCCGTGTGAGAGATACTGAATCCTGTGGAGAATGTGCATTGAAGTGCAACCAAGATGATAGTTTGTTTTTGAGGAACAGCTAGAAACAGTGATCCTTCTTGCACCGAGATAAAGAAAATGCTGAGGTGCCCTGAAAAAAACTGTTCTACAAGAGGGCTGGAAATAATAAAATCAAATAAGCTCTTTTTAAATGAAAGGGAGGCTAAAATGCTTGTTAGAGTAAATATAAATCCACTTACAGCTGCTTCCCTTTTGAAGAAGGAATAAAGAAATATATGAAACTCTATTTATATTTTACAGCATTTCCCAGAGGTGCAAGATTATTGAACAAATAGTCTTATTTACTAGATTTAGTCTTCTGAGATGGCCACAAAGGATTCCTTTTATGTCTCCTGATCTGTGGTTTTAAGAAAATAAATCTCTGTTAGCATAGCATGCTAACTATTAGTTGGCACAGAAAGAGTAAACATGCTCATTAGTTAGAATTGTTTGAATGGAACAGAATGTGGTATGATAGAGGAAAACAAAGCATCAGAACTCAATATGGAGGGCAAAAAGTAATAATGATGTTTTGTCTTGGTGTGGAGCACACCTGCAAATGGAATGGTAATGGTTCCACTTCCCATCCTTCTGCACAGCTTGGTGGGAAAGCAGGGAAGTGGGTAGCAGCACACCATTGCCTGCAGCTGCGCCAGTGCCAAGGTGAAATCCCTCAAAATGGCACTTGGATGGATCATTTTCTCTTTGTAGCCAGGGAAACCGGAGGATCAGCTTTATACATCTTTCCCAGTGCCATGGCTGTGTAGCTGTTGTCAACAAGCTTGCAGGGACACCCCTGGAGTAGGGGAGAGTGGTGGGCGGGTTGGCATCCCTTACTGTAAGCCACCTCTGCAGGGATCCCTGGTGTGCAAAGTGATCTAAGATCCTTCCTGGAGAAATGGGGATGCGGCCATTTGCAGCACACTCCTGTTCCTTACACGGGCTGCCAGCTTAGCCTGGAAAGACATTTTGCAGCTGAAAGCAAGAGTAAGTAGTTCTTGGGTCAGATCAGGTGAATTAGGCCCTAGATCAGCAATATTTCCTTGTTCTATGAAGTGCAGGATTGTAGTTTGCTACTTTTGCACGGGTAGTGATTTTACTGGGAATTTGTTTGTACAGTATCAGCTGTAAGGGAAGACCTTTTGTTCAGGTTTTCCTGGAAGATACTCTCAACTGATCTGTAATATGCTTGATGCTATATAGAAGTCAAGGAGATCTTGTATATTAGATCATGGACTTGGTTACACTAAGTACGGATTTCTTTACAAGATTTAGTCATTTATGTTTTAAACCAACCAGCATTTGATCATCTTTTAAAAAAAAAAAAAAAAAATTAAAATAGTTAACCATAGAGTGTTTGGCAGGAAAAAAACCCTGTAAATTAGGAACTAAGGTCTGATGCATTTTTCTCCTTTATTGACACCATTTCATATGCTAGAAATTATTTATGATGATACATCCAATCAATTTTTCAGCCTCCACTCTGACATTCTTAAAATTACAGTGATACTCCCTTCAGGGAAAGAATAATATATATTTCCCCTGAACTAGCAATCTCTTCAGGTTCTCTTGCTTTTTCTTCCAGTGCAGTGCTGTAGTTGTTGGCAGGTAAGGAGTTGCCAGGAGGTGAACTGACATTATAAATGTTAGAGGTCAACCGATGTGTAGGAAAGCAAGAGGCTGTCAAGAAAACAAGTTAACCTTTTTTTATGGAAACCCTCTGGTTGTTATCTTCGTTGAGAACAACGTAGTCCTATGGCTGCTCTGTTCCTGCTTTGAGAACTGAAATAAAAAAGGAAACGTGGAAAGGTTATATACATTTGGCAAAATGCTTATTTTTGGTAGCCTAAAAGGAGAGGGCTTTGGGGTTTTTTCAGTCTCACTCCTATCTGTGAAGAAAGATTGTATCCTAATGATTTATCAGGGTATGTCTTCTAATTTTACTTCAGTCAGGGAAACTGAAGCCCTCAGCTTACCTTGTAAGCTAAGAAATGTCACCAAATGACACTATTAAGAAAAAAACTTTTCTGTGTCCATTCAGTGCAGTTACTCTGTAGTGCTACCGGAGGTGTTCAGAAATAGAAGTTCAGTATTTTTTAACGCTTTATACGAAAGGAAGACAGTGTTTTAAATACACTGATACAAAAGAAAACAGCTGTGGATTCTTGTTTTTCATCCTTTGCTTTTTCCTTTTTTAAACGTAAGGCTGGAATTCCTTTACAAAAAAAATAACTTCAGTTCCTGAACTCATTTCAGAATTAAGGCCATGATAAACCGTTTTCTTTTTCAAGTGGCTTACATAAAGTTTTACTTTAAATAGAAATTGCTCATCTGTGGCATTAAAAAAAAAAGAATCATCTTTCTAATTTTTGAATGGAAATCAGTCTGGAGAATTTCTCTTGGGAGAGTTCTATTGAAAAAAAAAATAAAACCCCTCACTGGTAGAGAGGCACGGGTTTGCAGATTTTAGTGTAAGAACAGACTGTTCCATCAGTGAAAAATTGCTTTGAGAATGTATCATTTTGTAAAACAGAGGTTTCAGTCTTCAGCCCTTTCTCACTCCCTGAGAGACTACCCTTGCAGTCTGTGTATTCCTGCTCTGCTCACCAGCATGGTTCAGGTGCCTCCGAACATGTCCTCCTTGTGAGAAACCTTCACGGCAGGCTTTGCTTCCATTGGGAGAGTGAGAGAGCAGTGGGGAGGATTTATCAGAGTGACAATTTCAGCAGTAAGCTGTTGGAAGAGCAAAATGCAAGGAGCCTTACAACTGATGGGATATTGAGCACTGTTTGGGTTTATTTTTATTTTTATTTGGGACTGGTTTATGCACGATTATTTGAAGTACTCAGGTTTCAGATTTTGTTTGTTTGCTTCTGCATATGATTCAGCTGTCTGCCCAGTGCTTACTTTGTAGAAGAGATGAGCTACTTATTCTATAAAGTTTACAACTGGAGCAACAAGATTTAAATCACAGCAATCAAGGTCAACTGTCCTTTTGGTTTCTGACTTCTTTCCTCTTCCATGAAAACAGAATTCACATTTTTAATATTGCATTTGTATTTCACTTGAAGTAAAAACTGTGGGTGTTGGTTTTGCTGCATTCTCCATTAAGTAAATTTACATACAGATTATGTAAATATTATCTAACCACAGGGTAGGATTGCATATCCTTGCTCACACAGAGCTCATAGTACCTATTACACAATTTTCTTCATTGATTGCATCAAGTTGACTTGAGAAGGAGAATGTAATTCAGTGACGAGCAAGGATAGTAAGATTACACAAATGGGATCAAAGTCTTGCAGCTCTAAGAGCAAAATGCAAAATATATTATCTGTGGTTACACTGCCATCTAGTGATATAAAGCGTCAATGTCTGCTTGCTTTATTTTGTTTTCTAAAGATTAGCATCTTTATGACACATTTGTCTAATTATGGAAATGACCGCCTGGGCTTGTACACCTTTGTGAATCTGGCCAACTTTGTTCATACCTGGACAAACCTGAAACTGCAAACTCTTCCTCCGGTTCAGCTGGCTCACAAGTATTTTGAACTATTCCCTGAGCAGAAGGACCCACTCTGGCAGGTAGGCAGGCTTGTTGATGAAGACCTCAGAAAAAAAAAAATTGTCTTGATGGTGTTTTTTATGAAGCACTTTGTTCTTGTAGACACAAGCAGTAATACTTTGAGATTTACTAGCTGATTCCAGGTAACAGCTTCAGTGTACATGGTTGTTTTGCCTGTCACTTAAAAGTCCATGGAAAAGTTGTGAAATTAGTATGTATTAAGATATGTTATTAAAATTGTCTTTGATTCATTTTATTTGTAACTCTACTTGCTTTTAGAAATGTGAGAAGTGCAGGAAAGATATGTTGTGTTAGTTCTTCTTTTGGAACTAACAGAAATGGAAGTGTTTGACAGAGGTGTATACGTGCATTTTAGCAGTTGGACATTCAACACATGAATTTTTTTCCCAGTACGTGAGGGCATCCAAAAAGAGAAAATAACATTAAGACCGTGGCTACCTTAATGCTAAAACTGGCTAGCCAAGTAATAGTAGAGTAGATAGATTAGAAAAGTATTCACAAATGGCTGAGAACTGCCAAGTTTACCAGCGCTTAACACGTTGATGTTATCAGTTCTGCTCCTTGATTATCACACTCTCGTAAATGAGCAAATTGAAAAGATCAGGAGTGTGAAGACCTGAAAAGGCTGAAGAAGCCTGCACTGACCTTGCAGTTGCCCTGTCTTCAGCCCACCACCCAGCACTAAGAGCACAGTCCCTAAAGAGAAGCTACTGCTCCAAGCTGTGAATGCTGTCGTGTTCTTCTTGTGCACGTTTGGCAACAGTTCACCCAATTCAGTGGAATGTCTAAGGGCTGTAGGTACAGGTGTCTCTACAGCAATAATATGTATCCCAAACATCATCCTGTCAAAGTGACTTGGTAGAAAGATTCTAAGGAGCACGCTTTACTAAATCAAACATAAAAATGTATTTAACCTTGCTTACTCAAGTGTGTTCTAGCATCGGATACCGAATTGCCAACTTCAAATCTGAGCATGAGATTGCAAATTGGACGTAAATATACATCTTGAAATTCATGCTGTTAGTGGATAGAACATTTAACTAGGGGGGAAGAACGTCAAGAATCTTGCACAATGTTAAGAAAGAATTAACTTTAAAAATTGAAGTTAGCCTGTAGCCAAATGACTTGAAAAATGAGAATTACTTAGAAACACGTAGTTGGATTACTGAAATAGTTCTTTAATAGATAACGTGCTTTTCTATCGTAAGGCAAAAGAATATTTTCTGGTAAGAATATTTGTACATTGATGAAAAAATTGGTAATCTATATAAACATAATTTGAGAACCTTATCAGGTGTGATTACCAATGAAATTCCTTCTCCATTCTAGAATCCCTGTGATGACAAACGGCATAGAGATATCTGGTCAAAAGAAAAAACCTGTGACCGATTACCAAAATTCTTGGTCGTAGGACCCCAGAAAACTGGTAAGATTGTACTGTATTTCAACAGGATAGGCTATGTGTAAGATCAAATAATTATACCAGTTAATCACCTTTTACTCAGACTGCTATGTAGAGATCTTGATCATCCAACAGCATTTTTCTTATTTTCAGATATCATCCAAATATAGTTTAATAATGTAAGTTTTAACAACAGACAATACATATATTGAAAATGCAGGATTCAGGGGGGTGTTGGATTTTTTTGCTTTACGTCAAAATGAGTAACATTTGATAAAGAGATCAACAAGATAGACAAGATCTTGTCAAAGCAGAAGGAGGAAAGGACAGACATTTTTCAAGTGGTGTAGATTCTTAACTGCAAGTTCTTCTCTCTCCTGAAAGTGTCTTGCTGATAGAAACTTGTTATTTTGTGGCATTTATTTCAAGTCAGGGAGTTCCTAATGGACAGTTTGAATTGCAAGGTTGCAGTTGTTTATAAATTACATTAATGATTCATTTTCTTCTCTCTAATCAGAAAATTGCATATGTACTTTCTTTCATCTTTGCCAATCCCCAGTAGCTACTAAGAGTGCAAGATTTGTTGTTTGGGTTTTTTTTGGTGACAGTCTCATATAAAACAATCATTATTTTTAAAATACAGTTACAGTTATTGAAAGTGTGAAAAACATTTCAGCATTGGCACTCCAGTTTCTGTGTTAAATATTTATAGTTTGTTAAATGTCTTAAATTTAAAAACACAGAAAGCACAAAATCTTAGGTGACATAAATCAGCATCCCTGCGCTGAAATGAAATTAAATAAAGCTGGTTCAGTCCATTTGCATGTATCACCCCCCCAAATGTGTATTTTTATGTTTGTACTTTTTTTTTTTTTTTTTAATCTTGGACTTTTATCCAATTTGCAGGTACCACAGCCTTGTATTTGTTCCTGATCATGCATCCTTCCATCATTAGTAACTCCCCCAGCCCAAAAACCTTTGAGGAGGTACAGTTCTTTAATAGAAATAACTACCACAGGGGGATTGATTGGTAAGATGGGTTATTAGTATAAATATAAAATTTATATATCGTGAACAATACAAAAATGACATTACTGTTGGTAACGGCAACTGTTTATATAGAGAGAGAGAGAGAGAGAGAAAAAATAACCTTCAGTGTCCTTCTAAAAGTAAATAACAGTCTTACTACAGAATGTCATAAAAGCACTAACTTTTGTGAGGCTTTCTTGTAAATATCCATATATTCATATATGCAAAACAGTAACAAAATATGTACTTCTCATTACACATGCCTTTGAAGTTGGGACAGTAATGGTTGTTAGTTGAATATGTGGAGGCAAAAATTATGTTCCTGTTGGAAATTTTATTTCTTAGGAGAAAAAAAAGGTCACGTTGTGAGATTTTTGTCCTAAAGAAAACTTTGTATGTGCATCAGTTTGTCCCATCCTACCAAGTCTTCTGGCCTTGGCTGCAACGGTCACAAGTTCAAAGCCAACAAGAGCGTGTCATTTTTATTACTAGTAGTTCACTTCCATGAATAGAACAAAGTCAAAGCACTGGAATAAATTTCAGTCCTTAAATGTCGTCTTCAGAGAGGTTTTATTAAATAGCATTTACTTTATCAGTACAGAGTTTAACTGAAAAATTAAGACTGATATTTCCCATTTGTTCTTTTCCCCAACAATAATGAAAAGTGGTCTGAGGGCCATGGATAAAGAAGTCTGTATGTGGCATAAGGAGGCTGCTGGAAATTAACTGAAACTTCATACTGGATGAGGAAAAGCTCACAAAGAAAACTAAAAGGAATACGACCCATGTTTCCACAAAATTGTGACTCGTAGAACAATAAGTGAAAGATGCTGTCACTGCTTAGAAACCTTTTACTTGATGAAGCTGTGGAGGTTTTTTTCAGTGTGTCTTCCTCACATAAACTGGCTCTCTTTTACATAAAAGCAGTTCTGATACTAAATATGTTGGTGGTTTTTTTTTTTTACGTTATTGCACTGTAATTGATGTTAGCAAAAGGCCAAGTTTGGAAAACTCACTTTATACTTTTGACTTAAATAGGAGCTTGTTCTGACTGGAAAGTGAGAATTCGCTCATTTTAAGAAGATACGTGAATATTCTAACTTTTTAATCCAATTACAAAAAAATACCTGCAGTCTGGTTATATGTAGTGAGAAGAAGAAAGCTAGTGCCAAGTCAAGTATGACCAAAAATATAATGTAAATTTTTGATTGCTGTTATTTGACAATTAGGCTATTATTTTCATTTATTACTCTAGAATAAAATATACTTGCTAGATTTGTCAACCTTTGTGTAACTTCTAAGTAATTCTGACAATGACATTGCTTTCTTAGGTACATGGATTTCTTCCCCACTCCTTCTAATGTCACCACTGACTTCCTCTTTGAGAAAAGTGCCAACTATTTCCATTCTGAGGAGGCTCCTAAACGAGCGGCCTCCCTCATCCCCAAGGCCAAGATCATCACCATCCTCATTGACCCATCTGATCGGGCGTATTCCTGGTACCAGGTATGCACTTTGAAGAACATGAGGCAGGCACAAATCAAAGTTTCCACACTGAATCCTCTGTATATCCCTTCAGTATATATACATATAAAGGGTTTGGGTAATACAAGCCTTTATTTGTCAGTCAGTGCACTGTATATGATCACACATGGCCTGAGGTATCTGTCAGTGTAAACCAGAAAATCTTCCAAGGGTTAGAAACCACCCTTTCAAAAGTCTGCCTATAATATAAGCATGAAAAAATGCTTAGTTACTCGATTCATTTTTGTAATCAGCATATACTAGAATTGGTTTCTAGACATAATTACCTAGTTCATACTCAAAATACAAGATAGATCAAGAAATGCTTGTTCTTCTGGTCTGCAGATTTCAACGGGAATTTGGCAAAATAAAAGTATTTTTAGAAACATTCCTTCCCAAAGAGAACAAAGTTCTTAGAAATTGTATGACATTATGTTACCTTTTGATGAGAAGTAATCACATCCCTCAGTCTGATCCTATAGCTTCCCCTGCTTTGGAAAGGAGGCTTGACTACAAACCTACTGAGATCCCTTCTGACCTGAATTATCCAATAATCCTCATAAATACCCATGTTCAAATTTGTCCGAGCATTTACCTTGTGTAAGCTGGAAAAAGAAAACATGAAACTACTAGAAGCAGAGCTTCTTAGTATTTGTTTTTATTATTTTATTATGCTGAATTCATTTGTACAAAACCTGCCATTCAGTTACTGAAAATAAACATTCGTACGTTCTGGTTCGTTACTGCTATTACCGGTCTAGCTTCTGATTTGTTTTGGTATGAACAATATTTATTGATACACACAATGTTTATCCCCACATTTTCAATGAGTTAATACAGATGAGGATTTTGTAACTTTTAATGTAAATAGTCACTCGTGGCAAGGTCGGTAAAGCCAGGTCAGCAAGACCAAGCAGTTTTGCCTTCTTTTCCTACTTCTTGTGGTCTGTAAAGTTCCAGCAATGCAACTTCTTTTACAGCATCAGCGATCCCATGAAGATCCTGCGGCTCTAAAATTCAGCTTCTATCAGGTGATCACAGCTGGACCTCGAGCCCCATCTGAGCTTAGAGCTCTCCAAAAGAGATGCCTAGCACCTGGATGGTATGCTACCCATATTGAAAGATGGCTAACTTACTTCCCGCCTTATCAGGTGAATAAGACTGTAATTTGATAGCCTAATCATATATATACACACTACCCTAAAAGATTACCTTTGTAAAAGTCTTGCCTGCTGAATACTGACCCTCGGGGGAGATCCTAGATATACTAGAGCACGTTTTAAGATACTGATTGTGATTCTTCATAGCCATGTTCTAAGAAGTTGGTTGACATGACTAGGGATGTCATGTCTTACCACCCTGCAACTGGGAGCTTCTTCTGTAAAACAAATCAGACCAATCATCTAGAAGCTCAAGAAATGTCACTGCTGCTCCTTTGTACTCTTGTACCCTGAACTTAGAGCTGGTTGTCATTTGCTGGTGCTTTCATGACTCTCATGTTTTCTTAAGCCTTTACTGAAAAGTAAGCCGTGAATATTGAACAATATACATTGTCATACAGATTTGCGCCAGATTTTACATCCCACAGTAAGAGTAAAGAACCAGCCCTGGTAGGCTTACATTCTCTCTGTGAAAGTTCTAGGGATTATTTTGTGTTGGCAGAAGCAATGATATACAGTAGGCCATACCCAAACGAGTTAGCAAGTTCAAGGAACTGCTGAAGCACGGAACAGTTATATAAGAGAGACCTAAAATCATCTCAGCTTGAAACTACAGCCTTACCTAAAAAAATGAGAGTCCTCCTGCACAAAAAGAGCTCTCACACAGATTAGCTAAGGCTATCTGTAATTTTTAATTCTGTGTAAATCTGGGGGTCTCTACACAAGCGATTGAAGTCTTAAGGTCCTTTATGAAGTCAGCAGGCATACAGTAAGTGGTAGAAGTAGCAACAGAAATAGGTAAGGTTCCCCTTCTCATTAGAAAAGCGGCAACAGCACACTTGTCTTACAGGGTAAGGATTTGCAGATCTCGGTGTACCTAAGCCTGTCACAGCACTTATGGCCTGTTTTCAAAGCTTATGTCCTAGGAAAGCAGTGAGTTCATTTTTGAACTCAAGCAGTCATCACACATCCAATTGCAAAGACTCCTGGAGTGAGTTACTGCTTTCTGAACAGCCTGATACCTCCACTGATCCACATCTGTAAATCTACATGCTATCTACGGGCAATTCTGAAAACAGATCTTTCAGAAGAAAGGACATTTTCTCCCTTTTCAGTAATGCTTTGAAGCCTCATTGTCTTGCAAACTGCTATGTTTGATCCAATCCTGGAAGCAAGTCATATGATTTTAGCCTCTCTGCTTCCATGGAAATGTGAAAACAAACTTCAGCACTGCTTGCGGAAGGAGATTGTTGAACTGTCTGCAAATCGCCTTTTCATTGCTAAAGCATGATGCAAGAAGTAGCGGTGTTTCTATGGCGGGAAATGAACAAATCTCTCTGATTTTCTGCCAATATTACTTACCTTTCTAGATCCTTCACTGCTATTTCTCTGTTGTCATAACAGCTTCTAATTTAATATCATTTCAGACTTAATTAACATGCCCTAGGTCATTAATTTACCCAGATCCTAGGTCATTAATGATGATGACAATTAAAACCGGACCAATTACCATTCTCTGAGGCAGTATTCTCCATATAGTGAATGAGTTTGACAGAGGCGGAAGTTTCATCTTGAAGCATGAAATAATTAATTTTTAATTAAGCTTCTGTTTATTTTACTTACTGTAGTTGCTAATTATTGATGGACAGCAGCTGAGAACTGACCCGTCTACCGTAATGGATGAAGTACAGAAATTTTTGGGAGTCTCTCCTCATTATAATTACTCTGAAGCCCTAACGTGAGTAAATTTAATAATCACTTTCACTTTTTCCTACATTCCTAAAATACCAGTTAGTCTGTAAGTAAGCTCACTGCAAGATAAAAGCCTCTCCTACTTCTTCGAGCTGTCAGTATACTCCATTTTTCAGTGTCTGCAAAGAACATAAAATTCAGGATTAGATTTTCTGTGAGTCATCCACTGAGCTTGACTGTTGCAGAAGTAAACCTCTGAGAAACGACAGAGTAAATACTGCTTTGTGAAAACCGCATATGAATTTTGGGTGAATCAAAAGGAATTTTACTTCCACGAGTGAAACAAGGAATGTTGACATGCATAAGCAGAAAGGAAAGATAATTAGTTTCTCTTTACTTTTGACCCTAGCTGAAAGACAGATTCAACAGTATCAGTCTGGAATGTAGCATCCACTCTGCACATCATAAATACATATATACACAAAGCCTTTGGGTTCTGACATTTAAAAACAAGGCTGGTAACCTTAGGTTTATTCTTTCGAGTATTCACTCTAAACTTGGAAGAAGCATCCTTCTTACAGTATCTCACAGCCCTTACACCCCAGAATATTTGTTTCAGGTTCGATTCACATAAAGGTTTCTGGTGTCAGCTCCTGGAAGAAGGGAAAACAAAGTGTCTTGGAAAGAGCAAAGGTAGAAAATACCCTCCTATGGATTCTGAGGTAAACCATTATGCTCGCTGGCATGCTGCAGGGATTCAGTTGACACATATGGGACACCACACAAGCAAAATAAATAAAAAGGAAAGAATACAAAATTAAGTAGACATTAATTAGTTAACTACCTTTCCCATAAAGGAAACATAAGATGGCTGTGGAGTGCATAGACTTTCTCAGTTCTGTATTTCAAACGTGAAGAATTTAAGTCATTAAAAACATTTGTAATACTTGGCACACCTGAAATTCACTTGGAAACCTGTCCCCATTATCTAAGTGACTTAAGCAGCAGAAGCTCCACAGTGTATAAATACTAAATACTTCTGAAAGTGAGGTTACTAACTGATACATGCTTCCATACGAAGATACTTTAGAAACTTTGGTTTCAGTCACACTTCAGTAAATTCCAAGTACCTTCATTGGCCTCAGTGTGACTGAATGTGACTGTCTGAGAGTAGAAACAGATCCATTTCCTGTGACTTCTGTATTCATTTTGGGCAACCTTTGCTTCTCTTGAAATTACCTTTTACAGTTCAGCTTCTAGCTGAAGAGCTTAAACTTGCATGCAGAGGATAGCAGAAAACAATATAAATTACATAAGAGAAAGTAAAGTTTTGACACAGGTAAAAACCAAACTTTGAAATGTAGACTTCACAGCAACTGCAGTGCAGTATTTTATTAAACAAAAGTATCTCCTTTTGTGTATCCATCAGTGCAGGGCTTTTCTGTCGAGCTACTACAGAGATCACAATGTGGAACTGTCAAAACTCCTACACAAACTGGGACAACCTCTGCCATCGTGGCTGAGACAGGAGCTACAGAAAGTAAGATAGCATTGAAAAAAGGCTTTTTGAAATCTCTTCCACACTTCAGTCATCATACCTAAAGTCTCCAGTAGTTACCGGAAGGTCTTGTAAGATATACCTCTTCAAAAAAGAGTAAAAGATAGAAAATATTTCCATGTGCTGGCATGTGGATTGTGCAAATACATGTGTTTCTTAGAACTCTGGTTGGCCAAATCTTGCTCATAAACATTTCTGGGCCTGTGGACTTGTGGACTACTGTGCACATATGTGGAAATGGTATAAGCTTCAGAGATATATAACCTGTCCAATTTCATGGTAAATATTTACATTTTTATATATCAGTTTAAAAGTATTGTGTCTCCTGTAAGTTTTGTACCCCTTGTTAGACCGCTGACAGTTTTTTCTTACTATTTGATTATTGTCTTGCATAAAATAAGAAAAATTAATGTAGCACAAAATGCCAGATGTACTTCTGCCTTTGGAACCGGCTTGCTACTACCCTACGTGTATACTAACAAGGGTAAGAAGTATAGTTATCATATATGGCTAAACTGTGCACAGCAACAAAATATGTGGAGCAAAATCTGAAAGCCACAGGCAGAAGTAGTGTAGAAAAAACCACACACGCACAAAACATTACCTACGATTATAGCCTGCAACAACAACCCTCGCAATGCGGTAAAGGCCTTTGTCCAAAATTACTGTGTCTGATTTTGTACCGACTGAAATGGCAAAACACAGAATATAGTCATTATTTGAACAGAGATTTCATTGGACATGTGAAGCACAAAAGTTACAGTATCATCCTTATGAGCAGTATCATACTTCAACAATTGTGAACCAAACTGAAGCAGAGCAATGAATGGGCTTTCACTCCTGGCTTCTGTTAGCAGCCAAATCTGGATACTGCACTCTGGGCTTAACATTGCTGTGCATCAGGAGTGACTCCACTGAAACAAAGGAAAAATTCATAAAGAGCAGAAACAGATCCATACTTAGATTGCCTTAATCTGCGCCACTATTTTTTCCTTAATTTATTTGCCTTCGGTCTATACTTTGTGTATTCCAAGATTCCTCAACCTGACCAAAATTGTAGAACCATTCAGTGACATTCAGTTTATCTTAGCTGCAAAAATCTACCATATTTCCAGATGAAAATACTGGTTCTGGTTCCAGATATTTTAAACCGGGGGCGGGGGGGGGGGAGGCAGGATAAACTGTGTAGGTAGATAATTATACTCTAATCATGAAAAAGACAAATACCCAGCCTTACATTTATGTGACACATTTCAATGATACATCTCACAATAAATCAGTTTAGATATGAGATAAAGTTGAGAAAGAAGATCACTGAAAACTTCAACTGAGTATGGCCTTAATGCTTCTTCACTGAACTTTGGCTCTGGGTGTTTCTAAAGGCATGAAGAGGTAGTGAAAACAAAAGAGGACTACAATACTAAATGCAATGCTTTTTACTGTAGCTCTGTAATGTTATTATAATTTGGTTTAGGGTGAATAGTTAAAAACATGCATCAAATGGTGGAAAAACTTGATATGTCTCAGTGCTCTTTTACAACATTTATGTAATCATATAATTTCACTTTCAAGGTAATGGAATGGAAACCAGTCTGTTATTCCCTAAGTAGAAAACAGATATTGAGATCCTTGCTGTACCTCTAACTGATAGTCTTTATTATTTATTGACTTTTGTCTATGTAATATGTGGTTTTGATAGGCCTGTAAAGAAAAAATCTAGACGAATTTGCTGTATATAACAATATTCTTTACGCAGCACATTTTTGCTAAGGGAATATGCATGATTAATGATGAGGACCTACTAGAGTAGACACTTTTTAAGATGAACATCTTTATTATTTATTAGACAGAATGAGAATTTTCATTTCACTTTAAATATTTACTGTCATGTGGATTCGTCCCAAAAGCTGACTTGTCTTAAAATACTTCTCAATTGATAAAGGAAGCATTCTGGATTCTGAGCATCCACAAAAGCAAATACTCTGCATGCTGTGGACAGCTCATGTGTCCTGCAAGCATCTATGTGGATTTCTTACAACTAAATTGAATAACTGGAGAAAATACCTGGGGCTTTCATCCTGGCATGATTGAATTTACCTTTGATATAACCTGATGTAACATCACTCAAACATTATTCTAAAAATCCGCAGCGATTACACAAAGCTCTTCTTTTGTGCACTGCTGCCTCAGTAACTCCATGTTCTTTAATGCAGCATTTATAAAGAAGAAAATAGGAAAAAACTCGGGCGTTATCAAGTGCCTGAAGTTTTCATGCTAAGAGGACCCTCTGGACACAAACTGAGCGCCTCCTGTGTGCAGGAGGAATGGGCTTCAGCCACATCTATAGTTCACTCTTTGTTTTCAAAATCTCCCTTTCTGTCTTTTTTCTCTGGGAAATCAAGGCCCTTGCAGAACAGGAATATTGGGCGGTCAAGGACAGAGTGGTGATGGGGACATGCACATCAGTCACATTGTCTCTCCAGAAATCTTACAACGGACAAGGTGGCATGTCTCAGATCTGTGGACTACTTCTGTGAAGTCCCCTCTGAGATACTGCAAGGAGCCCCCTACGATTGTTGGTGATCTGGTAAAAGAGCCCAACTGCAGTCTCTGCACAGCACTGAGAGGGTAAGCCCCACAGATGTGGCCTTGGCTTCGGGTGGACTAGGCTTGGTTTGGCAGCTAAACACAAAGCTTATCCTCCAGGAAGGAGTGCCATGGTGACTCTTGAGTCCTGATAAGTAACAGCAGGGTGGAGCTCTTGCATTGTCCCAGTGCCCTTCCTGAGGGAGGGAACTGGAAACAAAATGAGTGAGTTCCTAGGCATCTTCAGTGGACTCCTGTTGTCCTGAATCAATACTGTGAACAAAGTAGCTCAACCTTTTTGTCCTGGAACTGCATCTGAAATGGCGTGATCTTGAATCAGTGCAAGTCCAAGCTCCTGTTGAGATGCAGCTGATCTTTAGAAAAAGTGCTGCGGGATTAACTTGCCGTACACGAGGCAGGCTGGTCTCAGACATGAAAGCAATAGAGAAGTAACAGCAAACTGCTGGTGCTTTTTGCAGTTCCGAATTTCTAATGTTCGCTTTTTACTTGTTTATCCAACGATGGTATGACGCCGCTTTTTTTTTTCTTTTTTTTTTTTTTCCTCTAGAACTATTCTATTTAAATATATTCTTACATTTAACAGGCGACTTTAGAAAACAGAATGACTTTTAATGTGCAGTCAACTTGGTGAAGAATGAAGTCTGAGCAAAGCATGCAGACAACAGCTAGATGTGTTATCCCCCAAATCACAGGATGCACATGAGTACAGCTCAGTAAGCAAGTCATACAATACAAATTATCTGACAAAGTTTAACCTCTTCTATTCACAGCCTACCTACAATCGGTGTCTGACTTCCAGAAATAGACTATCAATAATAACACTCTTAAAAAATACTGATTCATTACTATGAATTTGTATTTGCTAGTTAAAGTCGGATGGTTTATTGCTATTGGTAACACAGCCGTGGTTTCTGTTCCCTGGTAGATAACTGCACAAGCAATTTAACAAATGCTTGATTATATGAGCTTCACCTTTGTTTTCATAAATACGATTCTGAAATTTGCTTTCTGCAGACATCTGTGCCATTAAAACTCGATGTACGATTATGAGCAAGAAGCGACCATTGGGGAGGGTATAAACACAGAGCCTGATAGGAAATCACTTAATTATTTGAGCAAACATTCCTGAAAATACTGTGATATTTTCCCAGTTCTACTTGTGCAGAAATAATTGGTTTCAATGATTTGCAGACTATCTTGTACAGAATATCCTTTTTCATTGCTTAACAATGTGAAACTTCCTCAGGAAGAAATTAAATAGATATTTCAATGTTTATAGATGTAATACTCTTGTCATTCACATTGAATGAAAATTGCTGGAAACATTTTTCTCAAAGTTTTTTAAAATAAAAAATAGATATTCTGATAGTGGCATGGTATCTGAAGTGCAACAATAAACTCTGATACGAAAATGTAGTGCTGTGTGGAAGTGATTTTTATGTTCACAAAAGATGTCCTTTTCCAGGTTTGTTGGCAACTCTTGCAGCTCGATACTGAGCTACAACACAGTCCCGGAGCATGGGAGCAGCATGAAATGCTTTCAGAAATGACAAACATTGCTTACTCTCTCTGTGAGTGAATATTACTGCTTTGTGCAGCTGCTCGCTTTACTGCTTTTGCTTCCTGCTTACTTTTTATTTCTCGTGCCAGAAATTGCTGATGTGCTGTAGAAGCACTTCCAGAGCTTCCTATTTTTAAGATAAGAAGCAGACTTTATTCAAACTGTTTGCCTTGGGGATTCGATATTTGTGCCAATGCATCAGCCTACACAGACATAAGAAAATCTCCCTTAGGAGAAACCTCTAAAGATGGTGTGAATGTCCAGAGGTTTGATTTGTTATCAACACGTTCAGAACAGAATAGAAAAGTGTACTATCTAGCTGCACAAAACCTGCTTATTATCTTCACAGAGGTGTAGAAAACAGGAATGCTATGTTAACAAAATATTCCATTCAGAATACAGAGAAACGCCATGTTATCAAAATATTCCCTTCCCTACAGAGAAATGAGGCAACCTAAAATTTAAAAGTCCAAGCTTCTCTTATAATACCCATCTCTATAATCTCTAAGAATAACATGAGTGGAACAGTGAAGTAATAACAGAAAGGTACTAAACAGAGGGAAAAGATCCTTGCTACAAATAACGCCTGACTGACCTCTGTCTCCAATTTATTCGTTTTCATTTAATGGTTCTTTTCAGTTCTTCCAATCCCCAAGTCCTTAGAGCTCAAAGGCAAGAGACACTTTTTTGTCTCTGTGGACCACATTGATGAAGAAAGCACAACAGTTGGCATCAAAGTACAAATCACAGGAACGGGAAAGTAATTAACAGTTGAAACCGAGGGCTAGGGAAACCTAAATGGAGGAGCAATTTAGGCAAATTATGGTCGATAGATTTGAAAAGCATATAGTGAGCTTGAGTCTTCACCGCCTTTTTCTGCTAGGTTACTTCTTTCTTTTTTTAATGCAGTATTTTCTTTCTTCACTTCCCTTTTTCTGTTCCTCTCTTTCTCATGAGAAACTCAGATGGGAAATAAGTCTGATGTACTTTTAATTACTCAGGTGCCTTATCTGCCCAGGAGAGACGTCAATCTAGTAGAACATGGTCACTATCAGATCTCGTCCAAAAGGTATGACGTGGAAGTAGCCTAGCTCAAACATGATATGGGGGCTTGGTTCAGAATCACTGTTTCAAATCCCATAACCTGTATTAGTCAGGAGATCAGAAAAATGGGCTTTTTTTCCCAAAAAGATATCTTACTATTGTCCCTTCGGTTATCTCATCAAGACTGACCGTCCTATTAAGTCTCCCAGTAAAGCTCCTTTCTTCAGCTACATTCTGAACCAATTTACTCCTGTACAAAAAAAATCCCAAACCAAAACAAAAACAACCCAAACAGAAAAACGTTTTTTACCTAACTTTTTTGACACAGTACATACATTTTAGCTGTAGAATTCTGGAAGGAACATTATGAGCCAAAGGCAGGAGCCAGCTCTTTTATGCATGTGACAGTGGAAATACAATTCTTAAACACAAACAGCACAAGGTCAGAACAGCTGAGACCTAGCTTACGGGACAGGTAAGACTGTATGGCACGGTAGCACTAATCCATCTACTCTTTTGTACAATCCTAGGAGCAGTTTCATTATTCTACAACACTGCCTGATAGTCGTATATTTGAAGCAGTAGTATTACATCATCATGGTCAGAAAATTATGAAACCTAATGTGACAGATACACCATAAATAATTTCCTATCTTTTCCATGGAAAAAAGAAGGTAAGAAATGTGAAATACGAGCTGAAAGGCAGCTTCCTGTACTACACGTCATCACTTCCAGCCTCTTCTTCAAAGTCTCCTTAACAATTCAATATCGAAGTCATCCTGCAGCCGTTGCCAGAGAGCAGCCGTTGCAGCCTGTGCCTGGCCTTTAGTATCTGCCCCTCTGTGTGCTGAGGACAACTGCAATAATGCTTAAGATGCTGTGGTATGATAGCGTGTCAATTGGGAGGGGTTTAGGTTTGACGTTAGGAAGCATTTCTTCACTGAGGGGGTGGTCAAGCACTGGAACAGGCCTCCTGGAGGGCTGGTCAGTGCCCCAAGACTGTTAGGCAGTGCCCTTTACAGCATGCTTTAACCGCTGTCAGCCCTGAAGTGGTCAGGCAGCTGGACCAGTATCTCAGATACGAAACATTCCAACAGAAGCAGTCTGGTTCTGTTCTATTCTGTCCTGAGGACGTGGGAACTTGGACAGCATTAACCAGGTACATTTGCTTATATGGACCGGAAATGGAAAATTAATTCACGTTCACCTACAGCGACAGCTTCACTTTTCTAGCACATCTTTCACAACATCTTCTTTCTTCATAGTCCATGGTTATTCAATAACAATTTGTAACATTTTAGCATTTCAGGCCTGGCTTATGGCTTGTCCAGCCATACATGCAACATGTCCGTACATATGTGTGCCGGGGATATATCTATATGGAAAGCAGCATCAACATCTACACCAGCTGAAGAGAAGTGCTTTGGGGTAACGGCAGCCTCTCGTCCATGGATCCTTTAATGCCTTTTCTCCTGGGGATGCCGCTCAGGACCCTCCGAAAATCAAAGGCCAACGTTCTAATCCCGCAGGTCGCTGCTGGCTCAGGCCCCGCCTCGCTCCGCCCCCGCGTGGGTGGAGCCCCCGCCCTGCAAGCGCCCAGTTTCCGGCGGAGCGCGAGGCGGTGGCCTCGAGGGAAGGGGGTTCCGAATGCGGGGCGACCGTTGGCCGGGGCGCGAGGGCGACCGTTGGCTGGGGCGCGAGGGCGACCGTTGGCCGGCGCGCGGGAGCGACCGTTGGCAAGGAGGGGAAGGTGCTGGCGGGCCGGGTGCTGGCGCAGCCGTGAGGCATCGCGGCGGGTTTTTTCCACAGGCGCGGTTGCACCCGAGCGGAGCCGCCGCGGCAGAGGAGT
>JAAGNO010010715.1:0-11520 GCA_033439905.1 Ceryle rudis
CTTCCCAATTTTAGATTTTCTGTTAATCAAAGCAAATATTTATAAATCAAAACATCACTTTCAGTGACGTGTTTCTACAAAAGGATTTAAATATGCAAAAATATCTTTAGTAAAGTTAAACTAAATAAAACTTAAGACGTTTCTCTGCTCTTTTAATGCCTACACTTAAGAACCCATATAAAAAAATCTTAACTGAAAATGAAACTACCTTCATCTCTCAGTTTTTTGAGAGTCTTCACAGCAAAATTCAGGTACATTTTTTTACTGCCAGAACGATCATAAACAGATTGTTCTTCTGTCAGGGCCTATATTCAGGAAAAAAAAAAATACTGAGTGTTAGTAGAGTACTCTAAGTTTTATAAAAAGCACTGACATTTAGAATCTGAGATTCTGAGCCTAGAGGTAGATACACATGCCAGTAGTGTCACAGATCTGAAGGGCTACAAGAGACACAAAGTCAGATGGATGAGACACCTAGAAAGAAATTCAGTACTTATGAAAAAAAGATCGGGGCGGGGAGGGGGGGAGAGAGAAGGGCAGAATCAGTGCTTCAATTCAATTCTAATTTAATCCTTGGGGGAATTTGAACACTCTTGGGGTAACCATTTCTGTGGCTATATATAGCTATTTCTGATCCTACTTCAAAGGCTGGATTACTACTTTCTTAGGTCAATAAATATTTCCTTAATTTTCTTTCTGTAGATTTGTGTAATAGAAGTAAAAGGAACATACAACACCATTTAACTATGAAAAAGCATACTCAAGGAGCATGTTCATTAGTCTCGTGGGAGGAGAAAATGGATTCTTCTCTGGGTTTATTTCACTACTTGCACTATTTTCCCTCAACAGAAGCAAGGCTCATTTCAGGCACAAACAGTGCCTTATAACTATCATTACAGAAGGTACAATTCACAAGTTACGACCTTTTAGCCAAGGAAAAGAGAAAGTGGAGAATTAACAAAGCTGAGAGATAACAAGAGGAAGTTAAAGGGAAGGTAAAAAACTACTTAGTGAAAATTAAAAGTCAGGCATACCAAAGTATGCAGCATAATATAGAACACAGTAAATGGCAGAGTAGCAACATCTGATACTCTACAAGCTCTCATTCAATGTAAAATTAATGTTCACACACGAAGTCTTATCAGGACATCTCCATAAATTCTTTTGATTTCCAGCATGCAAGAAATTTAGATCACTTAAAGGTCAAACCTGGGGTATTTGTATCTGTCAGACTATATCTTTTGGCTTGGGTAGCTCTTGGTGGATGTCAAGTTAAGGCTCAAAATGATTGAGACATTTATAGCTACCCTTCAAACATGTTCCTACTGTCCTGAGTAGATCTCAAAGTCACTATGACATTCCAGGAAGTCTCATGTATTCACAAGATCGTTTTTATTTTGTGTTTGCAAGTGAAAAATTTTCTTTTTAATACTAAAATAGCATGTCTTTTTTTGAAGCTAATTAGCAGTGCTAAAGACAAATGTTTTGACTTGGAGAAAACCAAAACCAGTCAATGACACTGGCAAGTATAAGATCACGTACATTTTCACCTCTGCTTACTGAAAAGCCTGAAATAGTTCCCTTAAAAAAATTAATCACCCCCCACCAACAACACATTGTGCAAGATTAATATCTACTGATTTAATTCAGAAGAGAAAATGTAAGACTATAAAACAAAACAAACCTTGTTAAAAGCCTCATTTGCTGTGCTACAAGTTTTGAAGCATTCTGAAAGAAAACAAGTGACATATCGCTGTCTTGTCTCAAGTGGTACTTTGGATTGTGATTTTGGAAAGGAGCACCTTTTCCGAGTAGAAGCCTGTAATAGAAACAAACAAAACCCATACTAATGTGGTCAGTATGCAACAAAAGCCCAAAGAACTAAAACCAATTCAGGTATTCTTTTGCTCACTTAAGATAGCAACAAAAAAATAATCAAATGCTGATGAATAGCTATTCAGAAAACAGGAATTACATATGACATGGAGCCAGAAACAGCCATCAGAAATAGTAGCTATAGAGGTTTTCCCTGCTTGAACTAAAAAAGTAGTCTTTTGCTTAAAGTTATGTGAGGTATTAGAACTATTTTAACTTCTCTTTTCTTAGAGAAAGTTCAGTCCTTCAGCAAGCACTAGCAGTTCAGTTATGACTTAAGCCATCCTCTCCATGCAGCCCTTATTTCAAGGGGTACTTCATTCACAGCATAAACTAATGACCCAAAGAACTAGACTTAAAGAGTTTATTTTTAGGAACATATAATCTTTGTTAGACAATGCAATGCAGAGTTTTTGCTTATCATGACATTCTACAGAATTTAAAATCATCACATTTAAAAACGTGGCAGTAAGTTAGTTTAACCATGGTACCATCAAACTCACTAAAGTCCAGACAGAAAGATGCATTATGTATATAAAACAAGGAGTAATATGTCTATACTACATTTATTCACTAAGGAAGAACCTTTAAGAGCAACATTTAAATGTGTGTGCTACTACCAAAGAGAGGGTAACGTTTGCATAAAGGCAACAAAGGCAACATCTATCATTGTCACAACCTAGTCTCACCATTATTAGGGCATGCAGTTTAGGAGGCAAGAAAGTACATACTGGAGATGTGAAGCACAAATTAATCCAGACTCAATATTCTAGAAAAATGTCAATAACTGAACAGACTGAAACCATAACATTTTGACTTTTTTAATTAGAAAGCAGAACTCTGATCCTCTAACTTTTTTCTGACCTCAGGAATCTTCAGTGACCTCTGCTTTAGAAAAAAAAAAGCAGTGTTAGAGTAATTTCTCTAAGAACTGAATCTTAACTATACTCTGCCACACAAAGTTAGAAAGCAAAATTGACACTAACAAATTAAAATATACATTAACTTTTTGACAAGTTACTTGAAAGCCCTCTAATTTATAAGAATCTCTCCTGAAGTCCAATAAAGCCTTTCATCAGGTATCATCTGCCACTACACACAGCAGGAAGTTTTAAGGGAAAAATAATGAATCATGACTTGAATGAAAACCAACTAGTACTTAATTCTCCCATCACAACCACTTTGATTAACAATTTATATATTTCATAGCTTATATGTGTGTAGTGCTGGCTAGTACAATCAAGCAAAATGAAAATACAATCCATATAACTTAAAGCACACAGGAAGCAAGTATTCTTTAAAAAAACTATACTGGTATATCAAATTACTGGGTCTACATTGTAACATACTGTTCGACATGAATAGCAGTTTTTCCACTTATGTCCCCATTCACATATCCAAGTTCTGTAGCAGTAACCCTACACTACCTTGCATGGCACAGGAATAGTCCTTTTGAATGAACTAACAGAACATTCACAGGGCGTTGCTGCTGCTGCGTTTCCTCGCAGTAGTTTGGACCATTGATCACTACTGATTTGAGTGGGCTGCACTTCAAGACAATTTGAGGAGTCTGAAAGACACAGAATATACAGATTGAATCTAAACTCTCCTGGAAGCTTTATTAGTTAAATTAAATTAATCCAAAACACAGATATTCAACAGCTCCTTTGTTAAAGCAGGGTGAAAGTAAACTAACACACAGAAGCAAACCTGGAATGTCAGAAAACACATTGAGACTTCATTTCTGCCAGTATATTTTATGCAAAGTGTTCTCCAGTGTTTTTGAAATCACTCTTCATTAGAATAAAGCAGCCACACAAGTCAAGGTAAAAGCTATTTTTAAGTTCTGACAGCTATGATTTTTAAACGTAATCCTGGGCCCTTGCTCTCCCCTGCAAATAAGCATGATGGCAAGAAAGTCAGGAAAAATCACCATTCTAACCTCATCTTCAAATGCAATCAGCAGGTGTCTTGGAGTATTGCTTTGCCTTTTTAAGGCCAGGAAAGCTACAGATTGTAGGAATAAAAATTTGTCAAGAGATTCTGGAGCCACCCTTGAGGTCAGGCCAATTAACTTCACTTTCATCACTACATATTTTACTGTTATTCATAAAAAAATGTGTACACAGGCAGAATGACTCAATTTTGTGATGTTTTAGAGGGTCTGTAATAAAAAAAAGATTAATAAAACTAGGAAACAGTATTTTATTAATTTCATTGTTAGGTAGGTTTCTTTGTAAGCACACATTTAAAGGGATAGTAGAACAACTAGAGGGGAAACATTGTTTAACTAGTATCAAATGTTGATAACAATTTCTAATCCAGGATTTTTCACATATGAAGGAAAATTTAAAGGGAGAATAATATACAAATTTCAAATTACAATATTTAATAAATTGTTTCAGAAGGTCTAAATGCTTCAGAATAGAAACCTAACAGTTGATAGAAGTACTAAAAACTCATGAGTTTTCCTTTCTTATTCTTTCAGCTTGTGTATCAAAAGACTTTCAACAAAACAAATGTCTTCCAGGATTTTGATCAAAATTGTACATATTCAAAGAACTTAGCACTATTTGTCCTCTTTCCACTACAGCTACCAAGACATAAAATATAACCTTGTATATTGACAGGGCATCTATATACACAAGCTAAGTGCTCACCATCATTTAATTCAGTTAATATTCACCACAATGGAATGAACACATTCAAGCAATGCCTAACAAAAGCAAAACAAAGTTTAGTTTGTCAAATCTATTGATCAATTTGGCATACCCATTCCTCCAGTGCTTTGCAATTGAGTAACTAATAATCCAGATGTAGTTCTCTTCTGTTTAGAAGTTTTATGAAGAAAAGCTTGTCCCCCCTCAACTTTAGCTGCAAACTTCCAGTGTGCCCACTCAACTTCTGCATGACCCTGCTGCTGAGGAGTTGTTTTGAAAGGCGCCATTTCTTTTTTGTTATGGACCTGATACACACACAAAACCAGAGTTAACATTCAAGCAGTTCCAAATCACAGCAAGATGGTGTTCAGGTGAAAACACTACTTCTTAAAACTGAATTTTTCTATCAGATTGATCTCAACTTACTGTCCCTGGGAGAACACAAGTTGAAGGAGCTCAGGAGTGGTGGAGGAGGCTTAAAAAATTATGCCTGCTATTAACATTGCCACCTAAAGTACTGTAAAAGCAGAGAAAGCAACAGACACTTGGGGTTTCCAAGTGCTGTATCTGCAATCTTGTGGTACAAGCCTCCATGCCAAATTTTTACAATACTCATCTGCTCTGCTTCTCAGAGCAGCTGAGTCACTTTTCTTCGGATACATTTGAAGTCACTTCAGCTGTATCAGAAACTAACTCTAAGCATTACAGTATTTTCTACAACTTTTAAGAGAATAGTTAAGACATCTGTTCCAATTAATTTAAAAAAGTATTTTCACAATTAAATTACAACACTTAGCCAGCCTCAAGTTCAATATGAGTCTACAGATACTAAGTAAAGCTATGTTCACCATCAGTTCACTACAAGAGTGTAACTGACATCAAATTTTGCCATGAGTGCTATTCTTCTCTTTTGTCTAGAAATGTTTACTTCAGTTTCTAATAAATTGAGATCTACATTTCTTCCATGAGTCTATTAAAAACAAGAACAGACTATTTAGACCAACAGTTACAGAGCTCTAGACTTCAGTAATATCCTCAAATAATTCACTCCAGTGTTTCTGCATATTCAGTCGAACTTACCAGGAAAATTCCAATTCCATCACTATTAGAGTTACCTTACATTCAAAAGAGTTAAGCCACAGGGCTTTAAGTTGAGGCAGTAGCACTCAAAGTTCCAACATTTCACAGAGTCATAGAATCACTGACTGTTAAGGATAGGAAGGGACCTTGAAAGATCATCTAGTGATCCTGCCAGAGCAGGATCACACAGGAACATGTCCAGGGGGGTTTTGAATTTTTTTTTATAAGGACATGATACTATTAATAAGCAAAGTCTGAAGCAGTTGCTTATTACAGTAAAACAAGAAAATGGCAACCCCAAGGCATGGAGCTATTCAGAGCAGTTTTATACTTCAGGAAACATACAGATCACCCATTGCCAAACTAGACCAGAGAGTCCTTAAGTATTCCTTATACTTCTTCTACTAGCAGTGAAGGGTCAAATATTTAAACTTCCATGGCATATATTTTGGGAAAAGTATTTGAATTAGACTATATATAACATCTTGGCCTTATGCATTCAGAAAAAAACCCCGGCACTGAAAGGGAAACAAAATACCTGTTTATCACCATCCTTCTTTTGTAATTCTTCAAACTCATTAAAAATTCTCCAGCATTCCTCTAAAGTATTATCTGATTCAGAGTCCTCTGTGTCTTCCCGGCTGTGTTCTGCATTCTCAACAGCTGAACTCAGCAGAATTGTTTCACTTTCTTTCTTGTTTAAGTAGTGCATTGGATATGGATATGTATCTTCCGGGGTATCATTACTTGCATTTTCTTTTATGCTCTGACTTTCCTCTGTATTTGTTATTATTTCCTTATAAGGTCTTTCAATTGTGGTTCCATTTTTTGATGAGTGACCAGTACCCAAGACAGACGGTGTTACTCTTTTGCTGTCTTCACGAGAATGCTTCTGAACAAATGCTTCAACCAATGTTTCTGTTTCTGCATTCCCTTGCTTCAGAATTCCCTTCTCTATGTCCACCTCAACAGGAGCAACTGAAGACACATGTTTATACTCACTATAAGGAAGGGGATCTATTTTGCCCTTCAATATATCAGTGTTTACATTAAGGAAATAAATCTCATTTGCTTTTTGAGAAACATTGCATAATTTTTTAGAGCTATTTAAACTTCTGTTCTTGCACAAAACATTTTTTTTTCCTGATTTTTCTCCTGTACAGCCAGGATTGTGTGCTACAGTACTGTTATGTAATTTTTCTGCACACACTTCAGCAGACCATTCCTCCTTGTTCTCAGTTGTAAAGTTCCTACATATTCTTGCCTTTTTCTTAATAGCTTGTGGTGGCACATCAACAACAAGTTCACATTCTTCTTCAGAATCTTCAAGTTTTATTACAAGTTTCAGTGGGGAGGAGTCTCTTAACCTCTTTATGGATATATATCTCCTCTCACATGGAGACACCTTTGTATTTCCATCCTGATTTTCACATGGAAATACTTTTTCTGGCTTACACTGCCACTTAGCATTTTTATCCTCATTTGCTACAGAAGACAGAGAGAGATCTGAAAAAAAATTTTTGTAGAAGATTATATTCAAGGACACTTGCTGGACAACCATAATCAACAATGTATTTTTTTCTAATGAAAACTCAACAGACATTATTTGAATATCAGGAAAACAAAACCACATAACATGCATGTGCTAAAAAATGCACAATGGCTTCCTTAGGAGAAATTTAAGATCATTTTCAAGGGTTAAAGCACTTAAAATCATTTAATCAGGAAGCCTGTACTGTACAGAGTTCCTTCTGCCCCCCAGAGTCATTCGTGACTGAATGAAGCTAGTGGTGACTGCTATTTCAATCCTTTTGTGTTTTCGTAAACTATCAGCTTCTCTTTGAGAAAAGACAGCTACAACCTGAAATTATGTCACCCTAAACATCAATTTACAGATTTCAGATGAGGAAAAACTAATAATTTGTTTTATTAATTATGCACACAACTATAATTCTCATTGTCCCAAATAACCAGTAATATTTCAAGCCAGACATATTTACGTGCACAAAGTTTAAGGACTTGAAAGTCAAACTTTCCAATTGCAGATGTTAGCAACTAACCACTATCTCTGCAGCTTTCACAGGCTCTAGACTTCTTACCAAAACTCAGCCTGACACTTTCTCAAGGCACTATCTCCATCCGCACAGGGATGTTCTGGCAAATCACAAAACATAGCTATTTCCCTAACAAAATTTCATTAATTTTATCTAGATCCTGTCATCTAAGAGATTAGCATCATGGGTTTTTAGCAACACTAGATGATCATTTAAGAACACATCACCATTTGATTTCAACAGTGATTGTATCAGTCATTATAAAACATTTCAGGGAAGTACTAGAAAGTCACATTTCATTACTGAAAGGAATCCTTTCCAGGTTACTCAAGAATAGGTAACTTTTGCCATTAGCACAACTACAATAAACTAAAAGAAGGCAGGACCACAAAGCCTCACTACCCTCTTGCTGTGGGTTAACACTGCCTGTCAGCTGAGCTGCACACAGCTGCTATCTCACTCCCCCAGAGGGATGGGGATGAGAATCAGAAAGGTAAGAGCAAGAAAACTTGTGCATTGAGAAAAAGACAGTTTAAAAGGTAAAGCAAAACTGTACACAGAAGCAAAGCAAACCAAGGAATTAATAATGCACTACTTCCCATGAGCATGCAGGTGTTTGGCCACTTCCTGGAAATAAGGGCTTCATCATGCCTTTACTTCAAATGTCTCCCCTTACCCCTCCTTTATCCAGCTTTTATTGCCTAGCACAATACCATATGGTTAAGAGTATCCTTTTGGTTAGCTTGGGTCAGCTGTGTTCCCTCCCAACTTCTTGCTCACCATTAGCCCACTTGCTGGCAGGGCAGCCTGAGAGAGAAGCCCTTGAGGCTATGCAAACACTCCTCAGCAATAACTAGAACATGGATGCATTACCAGCATATTTTTTTTTTTTTTGTTTTGCTAGAAACCCAAAGCTTAGCACCATACAGAAATACAAAGAAAATGACAAACCAATACACCTCTCTATCTCAAAAAAATGCTTTGAGCCACAATAAGCTTGTAAGTGTTCTTATCAGAAATAGAATTAATCTGAGAAGGGTAATATTTCTCCACCTTTTATACAGCTGAGACACCATTTAGACTATGTAGTAATCCATTTTATAGGAGTATTCTTTAACTACAGCTTAAGAAAACCTTCAGGGTTCTAGGCTGCTAGAAGTTGCAGAAGGCATTTAATGATGGGTGTTGGTCTCTTGAAATGAAGCACCTACAGACTCAGCCTTTGACAAGACATCATGCTGCACAGGTAGCTACCTGCAAAATGGACAAGTGGAAGTTGGGAAGGGAATGACTCCACACAGGTTTAGTGTGTGTCGTCCACCCTCCAGTTGACAGAAATACTAGAAACCAACAAATTATCCCAGTACTTTTTCCATGCTGCTGTTCTTCATGCTCAAGTGCAGAAATCTTTAAGAAATAAGCATGACCATTTACCAGTAGCTGTGAAAACTCAGGTACTTATTGGGGAAATTAAAGCTCCTGCTGCACAGGAAGAGACTAAATGCAGAGTGGGAACCCACACTATGACTAAAGCTTTGGCACTCCTGAGCTGTGAAAGCAAAAAAATCAGTAGCATCTTCTTGAAAAATACAGACACGACACTGTAAGAAACACTTGTGTGGTTTGCTGTATTACATACTTATCAAGCAACTCTTAAAACTATCAGTGTAACCCATAGCAAATAATGTTGAAAAGACTAACAAATTTCAAGGTAATAAGAAAGCAGCTACTTGTTTTTAGTTGCAAGCTTTTTAGGTCTAGTTCAGAAACACATGACTTTTTTCATTAATAAGCTATTAGTACTGATAAATTTTGTGCTTCCCAGTTTAAAGTAATTTAATACGATGTCCCTTGCCTCTTGCACCCATTTGTTTTTATTGCCAACAGTCTGAACACACTATTACTTCTGCTAATGAGATCTAGTTTACAGTTGCTTGAAAACACTCTTTCGTAAGAGGAACATGGCAAACATCAAATGAAAACAAGCTACAAATGTTATTACTCGTTACACTTAAGAAGGAGTGGAACACCATGGGAGAGGTAGACTAAGGTTTCAGCAGAAAATGCCTATTATTCATTCCTACGCAAGCAGGCTTTTAGTAGACTACTAATCCTGAAAGGAAAGCAAGTGTGTTACGAAGATTAAAACCAATTCCTGTTCCAACCTCTGCTCTTCGTTACAAGGGCAAGTACAAGGGCATGGCAAAGGAAAGGTGATATCCTCCTACCACAAGCTTTTTATACAGCTTTTATTACACTGACACGAGTTTAAGCAATGCTCTGGAACCCAGCTTCCCGAAGCCTAACCCCAGGCACAAACACCATATCATATCCCAATCCTACTATTGTCATTGATGCTCAGCAGGATAGGGGGTGCTTGATTATTTTTATTTTCGCCAAAGCTCAAAGCAGAGAGAAACTCTTAAGTACTGCTACGGAGTCACTTCAACCCTCGGCTCTCACGGACGGCACCAGCCTTTCATTAATTACCGTTCCCGAGCAGGAGGAATAAGGCCATGCTCACAACTCAGCGCCTTCGAGCACCTGCTACCGCCGCCTGCCTCTTAACGACAGCCCCCCCACCTGGAAAGCAGCTCCCGGACCACCCCAGAACCAGGGGAGCCCTGCACCCTCAGCAGGGCAGCCCTCGGCCGCTGCCGCCCGCCCGCAGCCCCTGAAGAGGCACAGGGGACAGACCGGGCCACCCTTCCCGCCATCCTCACCCTGAGAACGGACGGCGGCTGGCGGCGGCCCGGCTGGCTCCCTCAAGGGGGACGCCCTGCTCCGGTACCGGCACTGAGGCCGCTGACAGAAAGGAACCCCGAAGCAGCTGGCAGGGCGCATCATCTACTCCCTTCACTCACACCCGCACTCCCGGCGGTGCTCAGCCCTTCACGGCAGAGCGCGGGAAGGCGCGAAGGGAACGCTCTGACCGCCCACCGCTCTTTTCAGCGGGACACCGCCCAATGAGAGCGGGGCGGCACCCCGGGGCGGGCGGCGCCCACTCAGCCCTCGGCGTGGGGATCCAGTCCCCGGGGAGACGTCTCGGCCGAGGGGAGACACCGGCGCTAGCCGGTGTGGGAGGTGTGACGAGCGAGTGTCCCGCCTTCTTCAGGCACCTGCGGAGGGAAAAGAAGGGAGCAGCCGCCCGGAGTGGTCCTATCTGTGCGTAGCGCCGTTCGTGGTGCTGCGGTACGGGTCTGCAGCCCTGGCCTGTGAGGAAAGACGGCAGGGGGTACTGAGAGGACACCTGCTCCATAGGGGAAGAACCGTTTTGCCCTTCGGGCGGGGTGCGCCGGCTCTAGGTTTTCGTTTGTGGGCTGTGTATCCGTGCCGCGGCTGGGAGCACCGTAAGAACGGGGTCTGTTCCGTATTTCAGCCTGGCTCCTATGGCTTCTATGGGCGTCGTTTGGCGCACTTTCAGCACTGGAATGGGTAGTCAATTGCTATCGTGTTTTATTTGTAACAATATTTATAATAGGCTCAGCCCTCCCACCGACACACGCTCTTTTCCAGCCACTTCTACAGTTGCTGTTGTGGAAGCAGTTCCGTACTTCCAATGATCCTTCTTGCCCTACCATGAAAGTTTCCTATTTTTTGTCTCTTGTTACTAAGACTAAGGGACTAGTGAAAAAAGGACAAGGTGAATTAACCGGGAATATGTGAAACAGCAGCACCGTGTTTTATATGCTCTTCTGTATTCTTTTGCTATGTATTATCTGGTAGGTTGAGTTATCTACACCACCAACCTGTACTGGTGGGTTGAGCTTGAGTGCCATGCCTAAGGCAAAATTTTAATTTCAGATAGTCAAGGACAATTTTAAAACCATGAAAACAAGAAAATATTAAGG
>JAAGNO010010716.1:0-12719 GCA_033439905.1 Ceryle rudis
AGCATTGCTGGGGCCTCCTCTGGCCCTGCTCCAACAGGTCCCTGTCTCTCCTGTGCTGAGGACTCCAGAGCTGGACCTGGGACTGCAGGGAGGTCTCACCAGAGCAAAGCAGAGAGACAGAATCTGCCCCCTTGACCTGCTGCCCACGCTGCTCTGGAAACAGCCCAGGACACCACTGGCTTCTGGGCTGTGAGTGCACATTGCTGGCTCCTGTCCGGCTTTTCACCCTCTAGCAACCTGAAGTCATTCTCTTCAGGGCTGCTCTCCATGCCTCCATTCCCCAGCCTGGGTTGATACTGGGGGCTGCACAAACCCAAGTGCAGATCTTGCACTTGGTCTTGTTGAATCTCACGAGGTTCACAAAGGCCCACTTATCAAGCTTGTCCAGGTCCCTGTGACCAGTATATCCATCCCTCAGGGGTGACAACTCAGCTTGGTGTCACCTGCAAACTTGCTGAGGGTGCACCCCACCGTCTGTATTACAGTTGAAGATATTAAACACCTCTAGTCCCAGCACGGGCCCCTAAGGGACGCCATCTGTCACCCATCTCCATCTGGGCATGGAGCCATTGGCCACTACACTCTGGATGCGACCCCCCAACCTATTCCATATTCACCGAACCGTACACCCCTCAAACACACCGCGCCCCAGTTAGGGAGGGCCCTCACGAGGCAGCCCTTCACACCCCTGCCCTCTCAGAGCACCCCAAGGCCTACGGGGGGTCCCGCGAACCGTAACCCTCCGCATCCCTCGCTTCCACCCCCACCACCTCTCAGCGATGTAGAGGGTGCCGGAGCCCAGGGAGCGCCCCGCCATCACCGCCTCCGTATCCGCCTGCTGGTGGCGAACGCCCTCGGCCGGCGGCGGGAACCGCTTGAGGAAACTCATGGCGCTGCCGTCGCCTCCCTCCTCCACCATCTCCTCCTTCTCCTCCTCCTTCCTCCTCCGCCGGAAGCGGAACTGCCTTGACAGGCCGCCGGAAGCGGAACTCCTCGCGCTGGCGGGCTTCTCTAGTCACCTCTCTATGGTGCGAGAGGCTCTTACCCGCGCCATCTTCGAGCCGTTCCCACCGGCGGCCGCGGGCGGGCGGGTCGGGGGAGCAGCGGGAGGCGCCGCTTCCTCAAGCGGCCTCCCCCTGCCAGGGGTTAGGGCTGAGCCGGCAGCTAAGCGAGCGTCAGGCGCTCACCGGTACTTCAGAGAGTGCGGTCAGTTAGAAGAGACCGAGCTGAGAAGTAAAACCCCTGGACAGAGGATTGTTCTGTCCTAGCCCCGAGCGGGACAGCCCCTCGTGGCGGAGCCGCAGAGCGGGGGATGGCGTTTCACTCCAGGACGTCCGTGTGCTTCAGGGGCAGTCGCGGCCTCTCCAGAGCATTGCAGTCTGTGTTGCAGGAGCATCTGTCTCCGGCAGTTTTGGAGCAAAATGTTCATTTTCTGGAAAAGAAGCCAGGAGGAGCGCTGAGGGCTCGCTGACAGTAGTGCCCGATGACAGCTGTTGAGAAGCACACCTATTTTGGCACATAAATCTCTTTGGACAGGTGACAAAGGGAAAAACAAACGGCAGCTTTTCTGTGACCGCTGTCAGATTCTGGAAAGGGAATTTTAGGTGTGTGGCTCGCACCCAGTGCCTGATGCACAGGATACAGTGGTACACGTGGAGAAGAGAAAGTCACGAGTACTTGAACTGTTGATGGGTATCCAGTTGATTTCCCTCAGCGGTGATGAATTTGGGATCAGGAGCCCGGTGCTACTGGTATGTAGCTGGTGAGCTGCTATCAGGGAGCTGAGGGTAGTCTTGGGGCAGTGGATTGCAGCAGCAGGGAAGCTGCCATCCCCTCATGAGCACTGTCCCTGGTTCTTCTCCTCATTTTACACCATTTTCTGCAGCGAGTTCCTCTCATGACAGATGCTATTGCAGTAAGAAGCAGAGATTACACCAGAACAGGGCGAGTCAATAAATGGTAGCATTCAGTCTGCAGCCGTGAAGCACATCCTGACAACTCCATCTGAGGCAGCATCCCCGTGAGCATCTCTCCCTCATTTTTCAGGTTGGCAAATGCAATAGCAACATACTCACCCAGAGCTCATGCAGTGGTTAACTTTGTTCTCATGGGTTTTAATCTTCCCTTTCATCAATCTGAATTTACTTTTAAGGAGTCATTTACCTGCCCCCGTGCAAACCCCCGTTCTCACAAGCACGAGCTAATTATTAACAGAATTAGGGCTTCATCTTTCCTTTCTCTAGTTACAGTCCTGGATAGCAAAGAGCCAAAGCAGCACATTCTGGGAAAAAAAACCAAACCAACCAATAAACCTGTGAAGAAACCAGGGAGAATGAGAACAGAACACGGTTCTTTTAGGCTGAGCTTTCTAAAATGTTTTGGAAAGCTCCTCAGCTACACTTACCTATTTTAGGTTCTAATTATGCAGATAATTCTTATTCATACAAATAACCACCTTGACCAAAATGAAAGCAACTTCCACAGTGGAGTGATATTTAAACACTGCTGGAGAAGTTAGAAAAAGCCAACAGAGGCAACAGGAGATGAGGAAGTTTCTCAACCACCTCCAAGTTTGCCTCCCTAAGACAAGCACTCAGCTGGAAAGAAAATTTTAGGATTTATCCATGAGAACAGATCAAACTGCCGCAGCTTGGGGGAAGAGGTGCAAATACATGGAAACAGCCGTTCACCACACTTCGTGGTTTTAAGTCGATATCCCTGCTCCTGTCCATCCCGTTACCTAACAGGGCTGTCCATGTTGGCCATGGAGAGCCCTCACCACCGCTGTCATTCACTGGAAATCACACAACTACTTCTTTGGGTCTTTTTAAATTGAAAGTTCTGAGTGACTGGAGTGGAATGAAGCCACTGTAGTGGAGCAATACAGAGTTCATGTCTCCTGCACACAAGTGTGAGTCTTTCTTGTGTCATGCCACCCTCTTCCAAAAGAAGATGGGAAAAAATGGTGATTTAAACCCAGGTTGGGAAGCTGTTTTTAAGGCTGCAGTGTCAGAGAGGAGGAGAAATCCACATCTTCCTTACTTGCAAGATCCAGATACTTCATTCAGGTGCGAGTGTTGCACCTGACAGCAGTTCAGCGTGGGTAGGCAGGTATTAAGTTCACGATCAAAACAGAACAGCCCTGTTTGGAAGCTCTTTTCCTCAGCTGTAAGAGCTTAAAAAAGTGACTCAGGATCCACACGCCCCTCTCCCGATGCCTGAACATGGGAGGTCCAAGGGTGATTTAGTCAACCAGGTCTGAGTTTAGAGGCAATGGAGAGGAACAGGTGTTTGCACGCAGCGATTATGTCACCCTGGGACAGAAGGTAGGACTCAGCACCCAAGGGAGCCTGTTTCTCTGAACTGACTACACAGCACATGTAAGGTGGCCAGTTCTGACTGAGAACACCCAGAATCCAGCAAAAATGCAAATGTAAAATTTTTGGCATTGCATTTGGAGCAATAGGATGGATTTCACAGCAGTTGCTCATCACTACAGGAACATACCATAGCTCGACTATAACCACAGACACATTCAAAGAAAAAACCAGATTGACAGGCTTCAGTGATTGACACAGAAAGAAGCCACTGTTTTCTTCAATTCACTTCTCTCTCCGTTTCTCCTGTTAGAAGTCCTAAATCATCATCTGTGTCCATTGCCATAGCTACGTGTCAGAACATCTGCACCTACAGCGCTTCTCTGCAGGCTTACAGCCAGGGACCTAAACAGATGGACCTAGCTCCTCTCTTAGCACCACATGGAAACCTCGCAGGTGTGAGCTGGAACAGCCCAGCTGGGTATGGTGCCAGCTCCAGGTATGACCCTGCAAGCAAAGGCTGATAACAACCTGGTAGATTTTCCCCCTAACTATAAGAATTCACCACTAATTCAGCAATTCTGCAACTCCAAGAGCAAACGAAATGGATGTTGTCGCATAAGGCAAGCACTGAACCCTGTTCAAGCTACTGCTTTTTGTCAAGTGACTGCAACGTTGCTATAAAATTAGATATAAAAATTAAGTAGAAGATGGAACACAGACAGAAAATTACCACGACTGCAAAAATAAATCCATCAGCTCTTCCCCCCCTTGTCAGCCAGAGCTGGTCAAAGAGACAAAACCTCTTGTCAGTTGAGCTACTGTAACAAAATCAGGAGAAAACGGGAGTTCTCCGTTCCTGTGGCGGGCAGAGGCACCGCCGCGGGCTGGAACAACACGCAGCAGCCATCACTTGGTGCTTACTTTAAAAGTGAGAAAGGAAATGCATGTGCACGTGTGATGACCATTAAAAAGCACTTGCTTCGTCAATAGACATTATACTTTGTACGTCAAGTTATTTCAGTTTTCTTTTTTTTATTATGACAATTTACATGTCATATTTATATGAAAGAAATGACAGTAGATATTATAACAAAAACATTATGAAAGAAAAGTTACACAATTAGGCCTACAAGCTATAAAATGGCTTCAGGCCCAGCTTATACACAAAGAGTTCTGACCAGACTGTAGTGAGAGACAACGCTGAACAATTCATTAACAAAAATATTGGCACCAGCCTTAACAATTTTTTTTTCTTTTTTGTTTTTTTTTACTTCATTTACAAGGAATACAGTATTTAAACAGTTGCGTACTGCAAATCTAAAAACATTAGCTGTTAATAAACTGCAGTTAACCCTTTGAGCACTGAGGCCACCATGACTTCCATTGAAAAAAGTTCTAATGCATCATGTTTTACATGCACGTGATATTACTGGTAGGGGGAGAAAAGACAGTGAAAGCACCACCCGGGTTATGTGCAACAAGAATAACACTTCCAGTTTTTTCAACGTATCTCCCCCCCCCCCGCCACACACACACACAGTGTGTGTCCCCTCGGTCCTCTCCCTTTGATATTGTAGCAAGTCATGATTGAAGAGAGACTGACAACCCAAGGTTCAGGACTCAGGAAACACAAGGGTTAAACTCTTATGTAAAGAGCTCAGCTTGTGGAAATTTACTGTGTTAATTCTTTAGAGAAAAGAAAAGAAAACAAAAATGAGGCCAACTGTGAATGAGACCATTTTTAAGGAACTCGAGGTTTCTTTGCAAACAGCACACAGGAGTAAGACAAACTGCATTTCATATAAGTAGACCTTAAATTTTAAGAGACCTATCTGGCAGGTTTGACCCAATTCTCACAGAATATTGGAGGATAACCGCTCTGCTAGCAAGTAACCTGTTCTGTGTTACCTGGGACACTGAATACACCCGATGTACAGGATCTGTGCCTATGTGAGAACCGTTGTGCACACCAAGAACGGTGACGTTACTACACTTCTGAAACAGTCACGCGCCATCTCCTGGCTGTGAAACGCAGGTAGGAACAAGCAACTGCATTGGCCTTAACTCTGTATCCTTTTAACGCGAGCTGGGGGAGGAGTACCGTTTGGATGAGTATAGTCGAGGAATAAGATACTGTACAAGATTTTAGAGTCCATGTAACAAGTATGAAGTGGAAAACTAAACAAGGCTTATAGCTTTATGATTTGATTTCCTTTTCTACCACTAACTTGAGTAGCAGATTAGTATCTATTAAGGACTTTTAACTGCTCTAACTAACAAATGGTGCACTGCTAACTAGGCCTATCGTATGTTTCAGTAGAAGGATTTCATCCCCAGAGATTCACTGAAGTTCCAACAGACTAAACTAAGTTTATTTGTGTGGGACACAGGAATAAACAGTTAAGCAAACTGAGGACTCTGACCAAAGTCCCCAGAGGCAAACATAACTGTCATAATACTCTAGGGACCGATCCTAATTTTCTCCACATCGCGCTGATGGAACGTTACCGACTCCCTCAAGGAAGGAGACCTCAAGGAGATTTTTCCTGTTACTTTGAAAGTCAGGATGAGAAAGGGAGGGTATCGGGATGATTCTCCTAAATGGAGACCTTGCATTGGAAACACGGTCTTTAAAGGGCGAGTCAGAAGTAGTTTTAGAGCCTGTCCAAGACCTGTCTTGCAAATGGCATGGGTTTGCATGCGCATCTTTCCGTTCTGCTTCCCTCCATCCATTCCCCACCTCCTGCCATTATCTGAACAAGGATTCAAACAGCAGGAGAAAGTGACTCTGTCTGCACCTGGGGAACCAGTGAGACCGACTATACACAAAGTGCTGCAAAGTGCACAAAGTAAACCAACTGAACGAGCAGAGCGACTCCATCGTTCAGTTCTCATTAGGAACCTTTGGGGTTATACGTAGCAACAGCAGATATATTTGCAGACACACGTGCCTTCATTAAGCACACGTCCCCTCTACCTGCTACACTGTCCCCACTCCTGCTCCTCAGGCTAGGAGCGGGGTGCCAGCATTTATAAAATGATAGTCAAAAACCCAAGTTGTAGGACTTCCTTTTAATTGCATTTAAATCTGGAGCCTTTACACCACGTATTTAATTATAAAAACTTCTTATCTACTTTAGAGTGTCCTATTCTCTCCCCTGGAAGCTGTACACAATCTTTTTTTTAAGCATCATACTAAGCAATATACATCTTTTGCAATATACAAAATAAGTTAAATTACTCTGAAGCGTTGGGACAATCAATCCCCAAGCGCATGTTTTTGCTGTACGGAACTACCTCGGTTAGTTACGCACTAATCTAAAATAAGAGCTTGGTAAGTGATGTGCATTTTCAGAAGTGACTGGTAACCTTCGGTACCCCAACTGCTCAGTGTCTGGCTTCAGAAATAATTTTCAATTGATAAATATTTCTGAAGCCAAAGCTCTCCACTAGATCTCAGACTGGGTACTCAACTGTAAAGCATCAACAATTAGTCATATAGTTTTCTGACATCAGTATACACTGGAAAAAAATAAGGATCATTTCTGTTAAGATTTTTTATTTCCTGCCTTCCAACATTTTAAGTGAGATACAGTCCCTACCACATCTGTTAGGGAAGGGGAGGAAGAAAAGACTGCCAGCAAATGTGGGCTTGATCCTGCAAATCCTTACTTCAGACAACATCCTAAATGCTCCTACAGAAGTTTTAAAAATGAGGAATTGCAGAATTGTGCCCCTTCACATGAATTGCTGGAGTTTGCCCACCACCATCACATTAAACGCAAATTTCTTCATAAAGCTACTGGCTTGGTTGAAGATATTTCATCTTCTATATAATATTTATATATTTAAGGATTTTCTACACCCAGCGAATCGGAAGCATATGTCAAATGTAAATACATATCTAGAGTGCACGCTGCACATTATATCCATATTACAAGTCTGTGAATAGTAGTCACTGCACATGTACCAAAACCAATTTTCAAGACCTATATATTGCCATTTTGAACTAGATAATACAAATCTCTTCATCAGACCAGTTCTGGGGGCTAGCATTACTGACATGATTTATTTAAATTAATGTGTACAAAGTGAACTGAAAAAAGCAGGTGCTGGAAAGATTCCTCAGTTACTTTTCATAAAAGAAGTTTGTGAAAATATGTAATCTGAACCAATGACTTGAAAGTTTAGCTCAAACCTTCCTATTGAAGAGCATCCCAAAGCAAGTTATAAGCACCTGAAAACAGAGGTATAAAATGGACACGCTGAAAATGAACTATTAAAATTACTGAACAATTGCAGCAATCGGGTTACCAAAGTAGTTCAAATGATACATGTGAAGACAAATCAGAATGCGTTCCACTGCCATATGATTTTTCTTTCATGAACATAGTTTTTTCTCCTTGAGGTTCTTTGAGTAAGGTCTCTCACCAAGAATTCAGATGCAGCCATTAGAAAACAGAAGTGAACAGAAAACAAGTCCAACTACGTCATTAACTCCTGCTACATAAAGAGTAACTGAGACACTTTAACGCAACAAAATCTGGAAGGTGACATGCTTCCTAAATGAGCGATTTAGAAAAAAAAAAGCATCTCTGTTTCTCTCAAGTGGTGTTAGAACAGAGTAATTCTTTCATAAAAAAAAAAAAAATCAGCAAGATGCAGTGATTTTATAATGCAATAGAACAAGTATGAAGTCAAACTATTAGAGTTGATTGTTCGGCACCGATCTTCCTAGAAGGTTTCAACACTAAGGGTGGTTTTGGTAGCTTGGTGATGATGACGTTTGCCATTTTTAAATCAAGAACATGCTCAGGTTTACAAGACTCAATAACTAGAAACAGCAACAGCAGTGGAACCGAGTTCTTAACTCCACCATCCTTCTGGTTAGACTAACGCGCCACATTCATTACTTACAGAGCGAACCTACTGCGCACTTCATGTCGCCGATAGTCACACGAGCTGCACATTTGCAAGAAAGCGAACAGCCATCATTTGTCGTGGTGACACAAAAAGGTCCATTCCTCCACTCGGTTTATACGTTCTTCCCCTCATCAATGCTACTTAAACTGCACGTAGAAGCAACTCGCTTTATTCACAATCAGTTAGACTTTGATGAGTTTGCAGTTAAAAAAGACAAAGCTTTTAGTGTGGAATAAACAAGAGTTTGTGGAATAAATGCTTCATACAATCAGCCGATGGCTGCTTGCTCTTGTGTTAAAAAAAAGTCTCTGTCCAATTTTCACTCTGTTTCTCATGTGGTTTGAGCTTTCTGTGAGTCCAAAGGCACACCTGAAGATCGCTATTCAAATACATTTAACTGCTGATCTCATGACGAGCACAGACGAGACTGAGGACACCAGGAGGACACTTCCTCTCTGGAATCACATACAGAGACTGTAACAGCATGAACCCTGTGCAGCAGTCAGCTGGCCTCGTGTCAGAAAACGTCATCTTTCCAAATAAGAGACACGACATTTCCCACCAAGCAGGAAGCCTTAGAAATGTGTGAAACACGACTTTGAAAGTGTTAAGACTTTCTAAGGAGTTTTTTTGTACACTTTACTTGCACAACTTTCCCACTGGTCTAAGGGGGAACTCTGGATCCTGGGAGATGAAACCATCTCAGGCACCAAAGGTGACTTTGAAAAGTGATCTTTGATAAGAACTTGTGGTTCCACATTTTTGAAAGGCGACACTCCCGACGTAAGCTTCAATGCTGCAGTTCTGCTTCCTGGTCTCTCCTGCTTTTACATTGCTCCCTAACTCAGTGCTCGGTTCTCTCCTGTTTGGCATATTCAGTATTGTAACTCTTTTGTATTTTCCTACATTCACAATTACTTGCCTACTTAGTATTTAACACTGGGGGTTGACTCTACAAGCAAGAATGTTCACTACAGCACTGATCAGGTACTGAAAGGTTCCATCAGGCAGCAAAAAAAGATTATGGCACTGCCAAAACACAGGAGAAACCATCGGCTGCACAGCGTTGCTGCACGTGAACCAGACGGTTTGCACTGCAAGTATTAACATTGAGAAGTGGAAGCTGTATGTTCTTGCTTGGTTTAAAACACGAGTATATCAGAAATGTAGAAGCACTACATTTATGCATCACCTAAGCAAAGAAAAACACTACAGTAGCTTAAAATGCTACACAGGCTTTTAAGAATCAATTCTAAACTTCTGTGGCTTTTCACTACCCTGTTTTAATATCTGTTCATGAAAACTGTTAAGATTTGAGAACAGTAAAGTGGAAAACATTTACTCTTTAATGGAGTTCTCATTTAGAAAGAGAGTAGTTTCTCTCTTTTTTTTTTTTTAATCACAAGTTTGCTTAGCACAGCAGCAAGTCCCACCTCTGCTGACTCTAGGTTTACAGCAGGATACATGCACTGCTAGACCCCAGATGAGTAAGAGTCATGGAGTTGTTCTGATAGAACTTGTTGAAAAAGAGATGGGGAAACAAAACCAAGACTTTCAAGGCCAGAAGGTAGGTAATTTTTGGATCTAGGTTTTCTAGAGAGGTATTTAGTAAAGGCCTAATGCCGGTTTTATTACAAGAAAACAGAAGTGCTTAATGACTGACTAGTAAATACAATATAATGGAAGGGAATCAGGTGGGGCAGGAATGGAGAACTCACTCCTCAGTGGCAGCAGCAGTTTTGGTGCATCCATTGCCGGCAATGGACATAAACACCAGTCAAAAATCCAAATCTCAGAGCAAAAGGATTAATAGATGTGACCTTTTTGGATTTCAATGTTTGGCAGATCTGTTTGAGCTGTCCGTGTGCTACAACATGTACAAATGCTTCAGCCTGCATCTTATTTCAAACTAAAGAGAAAACAGAAAGCTTCCCCAAACATATTTCAGCTCTGCTTTTTATGTGCCACGTGTTGTTTGGGTTTTTTTCAGTCATATTTTTTGTTTTTCTTGAATAAAAGCACTTAGCACTTCATGCCCACTCAGAAGTTGATGAGATGTCTTGGAGTCAAGCGTTTTCTCTCAGAAATACTGCCTTCTTGAAATCAGTTGATCACATGACAATTATTAAAATGTATTTTAAGAAAAATCTAACGGCCAAAGGCCAACACTACATTCAAAACCTGCTAATACATCCAGGCAGATAAGTAAAACCAAAACAAAAAAACCACACACAAACCCTAAACAGAAAACCTCCAAAAGGAAAACTGTTCCATTTGTTTACTTCAATTTGAAGTAGATATTAAGGACATGAATGGACCAGTCACGGTTTATTTGAAAATCCCTCAATCCTCTGATGCACTGTCATTCTGTGGTCAATGCCGTTTGTACAAACATCATTCATTCAGAGAACTCCAAGAGATGGCGAAACTCAAGTGGCCAGGCAGCTACCCCAGGCTTCTTTAGTCTGTACAAGTTTGCAGCACGTCAAGATGCCATCCAGCTCACAGATTAACTTCACATCGAGACGTCCTCCCACTACACATCGTGCATCGAAGACCATCTGATGAACTATGCATGAGATAGGTTTGTAGATTTATGGCTAGCGTGTTTCGACTGTCAAAAACTTCATTACAGTACACTTTACTGTACAAACACTTTAAAGGTTGTTTATTAGGAAAGTCTGCAAGTAATAATGGATAGTAGAGTTCTCGCTTATGGTACCTTCTTGGCCTCTAATAATTCTGTTTGCCTCCAGTATTAAAATCAAACTGCTTCCATGAAGGTGATTACTAACATGAGCTATGGTATGTTAACCTACAACTCACAAAATGCGACAGTACAGACATTAATTTTTTTAACTGTCTGTTAATTTGTAATCTAAGTTGTGAACATTTAAATATAATATATATCTCATATGAAAAAGCTAAAGCACAAGTGCTTCTGCACACCCCCACCCACCCCTTGAGCCAAACCCACCCCAGTTCCGGTTTGGGCCCTGACCGATTTGGAATGCTTTCTTAGGCCACCCATTTCCACAAATTTGTATGCGCTCAGGAAATATAAAGTCAAAAATATACAAATCTCTTGTTGTTATAAGGTTTTAGTGAGTGAAATTACCCAGGACCATGGACTTGGAAGGAGAAGGGGGGGTAAGAGAGGGAATTTACAGCAATTCATCTTCAAAGTTCAAAACTGGTCACTTCACAGAAAGACTGCAGGACTGGTGAAATTCTTGCTTCTAAAAAGTGATACTGTAGTGGAGAATTTTCTAGGAAAAATAAAACAGCTTTTAATAACTGGCCCGCTGGTATGAGCTACCGTGGAATAAATTAGCACAAAAATGGAAGTCTTATAACTGTTCACTGTTACAGACGTAATCAACAAGGTCAGTCACTCTCAAAAGTTCGTCTTCATCCTCCTCTGGCCCTACTGCCTCCTGCCCGCTCCCTGTCCCATTGGGCGCCAGGCTGGCGCTGGCTGTGCTGTCCTTGGGGGCCTGGGTCTTCTCACCTGGCTTGCCAATCAAGTTCTCAATGGTTTTACCTGGGCTCTGTCCGTTGGTGGAAGGCAAGTCCACCAGGCTGTAGTCCAAAGGGCTCTCTACTTTCCCTACGTTATCAAAGTCATCTTCATCATCGCTTTCTATCCGGTAGCAGTGCTTCTTGGTGTTGTCTTGAGGAACTTGGGGTGCTGGCAGCTTATTTGCAGGAGCGGGGTTTTCTGCATCCTCGTTAGCATTTTCGCAGTTGTCTTCGTCGTCCGTTTCGATTCGATTCAGCCGTTTGCGGACAGGCCTCCCTTCCTCTTCCTCATCCTCTCCTTCTTCCTCAGAGTAGTCATCTGTACTTCGCCGACGTTTTCGAATCAGTCGCTTTGACTCCTTTGTGGATTCATCATCTTCAGAGTTCTTAGATGTGTAGCTCTCTGGAATAAGCAGCAGACTTAGAGCCATTACCAAATCTGAGTGCAACCCAAACAATTACACTTCTTTATTGTTCATCTTTCACACTCATTAAAAAGCCATCCCTGTCTCTCAGCACACACACGTCCATCCCCTTCCCTAGGATCCCCAACCATGTCAAAACACTTGCATTTGTTTTGCTTTATTTTAAATAAACTGCTCAAGTAGCAAAGACCAACAATTTGTCGATATTCTATTTCCAATCTAAGTAGTACCAGAGGCCTTGGTATCCCCCCAAAAAAGTGACAACTGCATACCAGGAATAACGAGGAACGGTGTCCCTACTCTCAGAGCACCTGCTTTACAGCCTTCCAGAAACTGAGAGCCCAAATGATGACTGCAATGTCATAAAACTATATATATAAATACACATATATATACACACACAACTGTATATACTCCCCCATCCCAAATTCCTAAAATCACAGAATGGTTCAGGTTGGAAGGGACCTTAAAGATCATCTTGTTCCAACCCCCCTGCCATGGGCAGGGACACCTCCCACTAGACCAGGTT
>JAAGNO010010717.1:0-10364 GCA_033439905.1 Ceryle rudis
GGTAGACCTGGTGCTTCAGGACGTGCTCTCGTGGCAGGCATGGAGGGGGTTATTTTGTGGATTTGAAGTTGTATTTGATCGGGGTATTTAGGTGGTTTTTTGTTATGGGTATGGTTGGACTTTGTGATCTGGGAGGTCCTTTCCAACCATGAATATCCTGTGATAGTATCTATAGAGTGTCCTTTACACAGAAAACTGCTTGGCTGCACATGCTGGGACATCAGCCTATTTGGGAATGTTTGGCCCAAAAACAGTCGAAGCGTGGAATAGAAATGGATGTTGTTTCTCTGCAGTCCTCTGGCCATGTTTGGCACTTGGGTCAGGGAGTGGCTGTGCCGTACTAGGACCTACGCAACTCTCACTGAAATGTATGGCATGTCTGGTGGTGAGCTGCACTCCTGCTGCATGGCCCAGCACTGGCGTCTGTGGTATGCAGCAGTACTTTGTTGCCTGAAATCTTTTGTTTTCATCCCTTAATTGCTGCCAACATGCATTCTGGATCTTAGCAGGCTTACAGAGCTGCTGAGCACTATGCTGCACGCAATGAGGCAGTATTACAGAAAATTTATTAGGAAGCCTCTCTGTATGTCCTGTCTGTCAGTGCTGAACAGAACTGGTCCTGTAATTGAGTTCTGGCGCTCCAAGGAGCAGACACGTATTGACCTAATGGATTAATAAGCTTATTTCTTCACTGTTGCTACAACCTAGAAAGACGTTTGTATTGCCATCTAACCTGCCAAAACCAAACAAGTTTCATTGTTTCCTATGCACTGAGAATTTGTTACATCCAATTTTAATCTCTTTTCAAGGTCAGAATCCCCTTTGTTTTCAAAGGACCAACAGATGATGTTTGTTTGGAGCTTGTTCTGTTGCATGAACAGATGACTCTAAATAGAAGAGATTTTCTTGCACTCCCTGCACACAAGGCTGCATGTGTTTTGAGGGAGAGTTTGGTTGTGATGTCCAGTGTGGCAGAATATTGTGACATGTCTGTAGCCCAGCCCTCTAGCTCTTGCCAGAGCTCGGCAGTGGATGCCCTGCCAGTAGTTGTAAGTGAAACTGTTCGACAGTATGATGTTAGGAAGGAAAGAGAATGCATTTTTAAGCAGTCAGTATGTAATTACTCTGTGGTTTTATCTGATGTCATTTGAAGGTGGCATTCAGCCTTTGAAATGGCAAATGGTTATTGTAGGATGAATGTGCCCTCAGCTTTGGTATGTACTATCAAAAGAAGAAAGATTCTTTTGCCAAAACATACATCCCTAAATAAATGTTGATTTCTGATTTAGCTGAAATAATTCAACAGTGGTCCTGATTGTAACTTTTATCTGGCACAGTTAATCCAGTAGTTTTCTGAGACTTGTATCTATGTGAATAAAGGTTCTGGTCTGAGTGGTATCTTAGTTCACGGTGTTCAACAGCTGTGCAAGCAACTCCACTTGGCTCCCTTTTGGTGATGCTTTTATAGTGTGTGTTTTCAGCCAAGAGGTGGTTAAAATCAAATATTCTTGGCTGTTAATACCAAGTAATAATTTTTCTCACAAGTAATTTCTCTTGAAGTGAGGAACAGGGATTGATGTATTAATTTCCAGCTCACATTTTCTTCTCTCCCCTTCAAGTTTTATATAAATGTACACAATTTAGCATTTGTACTGTCAGTAACACTGAGGCTTACCCTATAACAAGAGGTGTCTTTTTTCCCCTTCATCAAATACCTGTTCTTCCATGCGGTTCCTTTTTTTTTTTTTTTTTTCCCTCAAACTTTTGTGGCTTCAAAAGTCCATTTTACACAGTTGGTAATGGTTTTCATTCTGTTACTCAGCTGTACTGGGATATTTTCCAACATCTTAAAGCTGCAGTGGTAGGCAGAGAGTTTTAAAGAAGAAATTGCATTTTGAATACAGCAATATATTTAGTGGGATGAAATGTGTAAGAACCTTTGCGCACCTGCTGAAGTGTTAGTTAGCCTTAAGAAGGCTTTGTCCTCTAGCCTTGTTCTCTAGAAAAATACTCTGGTTTTCTTTTCTCCCAATTATAATGGAATGATAAGCTTTGATCTTAAATAAATCTGACTGCTCTAGCTTTTGTTGGCCAGCTTTCTGGTCTTTCATAACAACATGGATGTTGTGGGTTTTGTTGTGTGGTTTTTTTGGTGTTTGGTTTTGGTTTAATTTGAATAACTGGCTGGGTTTTGAGATGAATGAGATCCTGTTATGTAAAAATCTGTCTTATGTGTAGATAACAAGTAAGCCTAATGTGAAAGTGGGATCTTTAGCATAGTGTATAAGCTACATGAAATCTGCATTTAACTAGTGTAGGGTTAACTTCAAGTGCATGAAAATCAGAACATTTTGGTTAAATTGGAAAATCCCTTTGCTGTAGCAGGTTTATTAGGCATTCCTTGTGTGTTTGAGGAGGCCTTTATTTCCCGATGGGAAGAAGACAGGTACAGTGGGTTGCAATTTCAAGTATTACACTGGTCTTATTTTTAGTCTTGACTTGCAATTTCTTTTCTTCTGTATCTTCAATAAGAATTTTACTCTAAATCCGAACTTGTCTGACTTCTGTGCCATTGGTTTTGGCAATAATTTCTGAATTTTTCAGTCTGCTCGCGTTAGGGAATTTCCTAACATGTCTTTTCCTGCTGGCATTTTTGTGATCAGAACCATTTCAGGTGGGCAGGAAAGCACTTATCTGTCCCCTATGCCAACTGCAAAGGTTAGCTAGAACTGACGAGGGCAAAATTGTATTTTACATTTTCTATTTAGTAAGATCCATCTGACATCTGATTGTTCTGTTGTGATGAGATCCTCTGGGACTTCAGTGGGCACAGAGACCAGTCCAATATGACTTTGTTTCATATGTGAGTTATGACAGTCTTGCCAGAAAAACTAATTGAACCGAGGTGGGCTTAAGAAAACATTAAGACCTCTTTTCTGCCATGTGCTGAGCTCAGATGGGACATGCCAAGATCCATGCCCTTACTTGTGCAGCAAACGTCTTCAGGGGAGACAAATGTGAGAGAGCTGCCTCTCTAGCCTCAAATACAGTTTTTCACAGACAAAATCTTGTCTTTGCATACCGCCTATTTATTGGCAGTGTTGCCAGTCTTAAATCAGAAATTGTGCCTTTTAAAACAAACCATGGCTATTTTTTTTTTTTTTCAAGTGAAAATAAAGGAAGAACTGAGAGTTAGGTTGACTTGTTTCTTTTGTGCACCCACAGAAGCTAGAAAGTACCTGAACTGCCTCTTCTCCCAAAGAAGATGTATTTCACTACTCCAGTAGTTGTGTTTTAAATGCCAAATAATTTAAGACCTCTGATACTCAGGAGACAGTTTTGTATGAAGTGTCTAACCTTGTACAGATGTTTGTACTCCTAGACCCCTAATATAAACAAATGCATGCACAAAATCATGCCTTTAGTTCTGTAGCTGCTTGGAGTTGTTTAATGTGAGTTAAGGCTTGCGTGTTCAAAGAGGCTTTGTTGCAGCTTTTCTGAAAACAGCAGAAAAGTGTAGTCTGTGTTGTGCTCTAATTACTTACAAACTGGGAGATTTAATGGGAATGCAGACAGACCCTGAAAGTGAACGACCAGGACTGCAATGACCTTTCTTTGCTGACAACAGGAAAATTACGTGCTAGCATTTCCTTGGAGCTGTGCCTCAGTGTTTGGTGGAAGAGCAGGAGTGCTGCAGCGTGGAAGTTCAGTGAGACACCCCCGTAAATACTTGGATTTTGTTCTGCAGTTGCAGCACCAGATTTTTGCCTCCTTTTTTTTTTCCTCCTTTCTTTATTTTGAACGGGCTCACAGTGTTTTATGGGCAGGAAATGGGAATAGCTCTTTTGTGAGCACAGCTGTTTTAAATAAAGCAGTGGAAGGATGTTGAACTCTCTTTTTGGAGCAACCAATAACTTCATGGAATTAGAATAGCTCACTTTCTTTTTGAGACAGCAAACTTAGTTATAAACTGTCCTCTTGCGTCCGGAGTTTACATCGTCAGAACCTTCCTAATGTCAACGAAGCATGTTTCCGTCACTAAGTGTGTGAGAAAGTAAATTGGAGGAAAGGGATTTTAGATTTTATGCTTTACTACTGGAGTTTAATCTTAATTAACATTAATTCCTTCTTTAATTCTGTTTAGGGCTTGAAATTCTAATTGTTGTTACCTTGTTCAGAAATTAAATACATCCTGCAATTCCAAAAAGCTGTTTGCAAGTAAAACTTAATATACTTAAATAGTTCTTGATAAAACTCCCTTAAATGCAGTCCATTAGATCAGCACTTTCTCTCACATTTGTGCTACAGTAGAGACAATTAAATACTGAATGGGTGGACTTGGCTAATTTAGTATGACCTTGGTGAACTGCATTGAGAAATCTCTTTGAATACATTAAACCTGATTGTTAACACAAATTTCCCCGTGACACACAACTAACACAATGTAGATTTCTGTATTATACTGGAAGTTCATAAAGCATAACGTGTACTGAATGTCTTGCAACAGGAGGCAGCTACTTGTATTTTTATTCCTTATTTTCTGTGTGCACGTATGCACATCTGGCATAAGGCTGCAAAAGCTCCATTCACTTTTTTATATATATAATGAAAGGATGTGTAAATCGTTCTCTTACATAGATCTTGGCAGCTGGCAGTTGAGTGGAGGGAAGGGGTAAGGAGAGCAAAAATGGGATACAAGCTCAGTTGCTAGCTCCTGACTTTAAATCCTTGTTTATGCTGAGAATTATCAAAACAGTCCCCATGACTGCCTAAGCTCTGCGATCAGCAGAAACCTTCTTCCTGGAGCTGTGGTGGCAGAGGATGTTGCAGCCTTGTCTTGATACCTTTTGTTGGTTGGTTTGGTTCATGGGGGGGTTGGTTGGTGTTTTTTTGTCCAGTGTCATCCCCCCCACCGTCCCGTTCCCCTCTCCCCCCCCCATCTTCTGTGAAGTTTGAAAGGGTGTTGTCTGCTTTCCAGCTAAACTTTTCTGGTGAATTTCATTGGATCTGTGAAAGGATTTTTATCAAGGCATCTTTTCCAAAAGTGAGGTGGATAGAGCTGCCTCTCTCATTTTCTGTCTCTCTGTCATCCCATGCTTGCCATTGCGTGAAGGTTTGGCTGTTTTTCTTCAGATCCATTGCGATGACAGTTGCTGAATTCAGTCTCCTAATTTAATATACATCTTTTTGGTAATTCAGTTTGATCTTAAAATTTGTGTTCAGAAGGTAAAAGGGAATACAGGGAAAAAGACAACAAATATTATTTTTAGGTTTTTTCTCAAAGTTGCTGTTTCTCTTGCCCTCCTGCCCTATGTATATAATCAGGCACTCAACAGCCACAGCCTTCATAGACTTAAAAGGGAATCTCTGAGGCTGGGAGTGATCTAAGATGGACAGGCTGGACAACTGGGTGAATGGCAGGTAGGTCTGTCTCAGCTCCCCAGTCCCTACAGGAGCAGGGAGAAACTGTAGTTGCTTGATTGGACAGACATCAGCCAACTCCGGCCTCCTTCCTGTCCTCAGTTGTATGTTCATCTGTAAACTCAGGGGGCTTTGGTTTGGGTTGGTTACTCTTGCTGCTTGTGAAATCACTGCAGCTGGGAAAGCAGAGTACTTTACATAACCTTTATGAAGTTTTAGCTCCTTCTGTTCATGAAGGATTTTTACCAAAAGGTCTTCAAAAGTGAAGGCTTAGATAAAAATTAAAAAAAAAAAAGAATTTTATTTTAAATTTCACATTCCTAATCTGTTAGAAGCCTGTCATATTTTTCACAGAATGTGAGCAGTTACCATGTGCAGCTGTTGCTTTCGGTTGTGCGTGTGTGCCATGTTTTGTTTTGCATGGGTTTATTTATACAATAAACATGACCTTAAAATTTCTGGATTCACTGTATTAATATTTTAGCAATGACAGGTGTACAAGTATATGCAGAATTGGCTTAAAAAGAAAATAATAAGCCTTGGCCCAACTATACTTTGTCTAAAGTATAGTTAGCATGGAGGAAAGTTGTTCTCCCCTGGGACAAGTAATGTCCAGACAATAGAGCTGTCTCACTCTTGTGACTATCTCTAAATACTAGCCAACTCCAAAAGAAAGTTTATCTTTGCAAGGTAGGTTCGTGTCAGTGGTGGAGAGCTGATGGTGATCTTACAGCAGATTTGCATGTTAATAGCTTGGTGCTTCTGTGTCTTCTCATTATCAAGTGGTGATTTGTCTGGCTGGAGCATGCCGGGTGCTATGATGGTGAACAGCACAAGAAGGGAATATTCTACCGTGCAGCTGCCACACAACAGCGTGTAGCTGACTTGTAAACGGTGGTGAGAGACTGTATAGTATGTGTGAGAATAAGTGAGATTCACCTCACAATGGTTTCAGGCTGGGATGGATGGAAAGGACTCGGGATATGCTCATTGGAAGCATCCACTAGTGGGAACTTCCATGTGTTTGCATTAGACTTTTCTGGCTCTGGGTGCAATTTGAAGGTTTGAATGTAACATCTGCTACCTATCACCTGCAGCTTTGTCAGTGGCTTCATTTCAGCCACATGTGACTTGGACACAATAGGCAAAATATAAGGCTTTTTTTGTAAGCTGCTTCTTTTAGGGGTAACTAGTACCTTTTTTTTTTTCTTTATTCCCCTGCCGTGAGAATAGCCTGCACTCTCTACCCTGAGTCCAGTTCAGGAAGCTATTTAAAGGTGGGTTGAAGCCAAAATACCCAAACTAATCTCTGGGGAATGAGACCGCATGCACTTAACAGGCTAAATTAGAGCAGTGTTGAGGAATAGGGGTGTTTTAAAACATTTCTCCCCTCCCCCACTGCTTACAATGAAGTCTTGTTCTAAGATCCTTCAGTAACCATAGAAATATTTTAAGAGCACGTTTGAGTCACTTGGAACAAATCCAGCTGTGGAGTTGTTTAGCTCCAGCCTTTAGTATATTTGTGTTGCTACAGAACAGTCCATGTAAACTAAAGACTGAACCACAGCGCATACATAAGTAACTGCAAACACAATGTGCCATAATTAACTTACTTTCTCATTTTCTGTTCTTTGCCTATAGGTTATGAAGCCTCCATCTTTGGAGGCATTCAAAAACCAGGTGGACAATGTCCTGAGCAACCTCCTGTAGGTGGCCCTGCTTTAAGCAGAGGGGTTTGACCAGCTGATCTCCAGAGGTTCCTTCCAGTCTCAATTATTCTGCAATTCTGTTATCCTGCTGCTTATATACATATATTTTTTACATACTGTGCTTTATAGTAAGACCCATAGTTTGGTTTACAGTTCTCAAGTTTGAACTAATTTTTTATGATTCCCCCTGCCCCCCGCTATATGTAGGCAGTGAATACTTGCTAAAGGTTTGAGTAGCTGAATCTCGATTTTAGTGAGTTGAGCATGTGAGATATGTTGGTTGGTTGACTGGATTTCAGGAGGGCTGAAGGAATGCCAACTCCTGTGACACTTCCAGCATTACCTCTTAGAAAAGGAATGCAGAGATTAGTTGCCGTCTGCCAGTGGCAGGCTTTTCACAGGCTTTAGAGTTTTATTCCCACATTTAGGTTTTTGCAGTGATCCTACTAATCACTCTCATCTTCAGGAGTTTTGAAGCCCTTCTCTCACCCCTGCATGTGTTCTGCATCTCTATGGTCTATCATTGCAAACTGCTCTTTAACTCTTAGAATGGTGTGCATGAGTTATGGTCATCTTTAAATTCTGTGGGGTTCTGGGATAGGAAAAATCCTGTATTAAAGGATTAATTGGACTATAACAAATGGAGAATGGATGACTATAATTTCCTGTCCCCCTGGGTCCCCAGTGGCAGTAGGCACAGTGGTGAATTGGAGGGTAATTGTACTAGGATTGTCCATGATCTGTAGAATCAGGCCTGAAGTATGTATCTTAGGTTGTGACGACTCCTTTCTGAATTTTGGAGGGTTTTTAGGAAGATGAGAACACCTCTGAAGGCTGCACTCTAGACTTTGCACTGGAGCTTCTGGGACAGTGGACTTGAACATCATCTGGTCTGGAAGTTCAGAGGAAAACTTCACCATCAAAAAGTTCTGTATTGCAGCCTCTAGTGGATATGTACCAGGGTAGGGGAAAGCATAGCTCTCCTGGCAGTTTCATGTTTGACACACACCCCCACCGAGGACTTCCTAATAAATGAGCTTGATCCGTCCATCTCTGTGGAAGGAGACAAGGAAGAGAAATGTCTTTGAAGATTCCTTGTTTGACTTTGGAAACAAATTATTTGGAAACCAAATAATGGGAGTCCAGTAAGAAATGTGGTGACAGAGGGCTGCTAATATCTGCAGATGCATCTGCATAGAGTGAAAGCTGTGTAGATTTACATTAGCTGCTATGCTGGCTTGTAGCTGGTTATTCTAATCTAGCCTGTGTGGCCAAGTGCCCTAAAATATAAATGAAATACTAGAGCTAAAGCAAATGGACCCTTTTAATGTGACACAAAGCCTGTTAACATCAAAATTGCTCTGACGTTCCCTCTGACCTCCCCATTGTTAGGGTTTGTGGGGACCATAGTAAGGCTTTCATTCCTTTAGTGTGCCTCAGCATGTGGGACTGCAGCTGGGGAACATCTCTTGGAATTTGGCTCATCTGAGGAGGATTTGGGGGCAGGCAAAGCCCCATCAGGGCATTTGTTCACTTTTAAGGTTCTTGGCTCTGGGAACTGTGAGAACCAGCCTCAAAGAGCATTTATCAACCCCATGGTCTACCATGTCTCTTCTTGATCAGCGTGGCTGTGTAAGCTCTTATTTTCACAACAGGCCCACCCTGTACTTACTCACAATAAGCCTGAAATAGCATTAAGGTTAACACTGTATTTCTCTGTGCTCTTCACAAGGAATGTATTTTCTCATCTTATTATCGTTGTTCTCTGTGGCAAGGTCATCTCCATAGAAAGTGATTAATTTGATGGAAGTATTTTGCTTGCCCTGGCTCCTCTGTTTGCTGCGTGGTACCATGCTGTGTTGGTCATGTGTTAGCATTGTCTTACTGCACATAATATTAGACCTTGTGTGAAGAATGTGGCCTTAATCTTCAGTAGGCACTGCCGTACAAGGGAAGGGATTCTCTGCAAGATGTGAAGTTATGCAGATAGGACTTTTGCTCCATTGCCTCTTGGCTCAATGAGGCTCTAAAGCTGGGCTTTACTTGTAAAAGATTGCCCAAACTATCAAGAACAGCCTGGTATTTGGTGTCTCTGTGCATGTGAATTATCTCCAGTGCACAGGCTCAGACTGGTTAGCTCTTCCTTTTCTGTTTATCTGTCTTAATGGTGCTTTTGAACTGGTGTTTCATCAGAGCATAGTTCAAGTGTTTTCCCATTGGACTTACTGATCCAGTGCCTTGAAATTTCAGGACTTTAGATATTCTGTTTCTCTTTCATACTGGAGTGCAGAAAACTGCTGTCATAATGGAGAAGTTATGTTTGAGGTATTTGAATAACATCTGTGGGGACATCTAGAACTCCTCTTACTCCATTTCTTCAGTTTTTCTTTAACTCTGAAGCCTTCATGTGCATGAAAACAGTGTCTACTTATAGTGCAACAAATCAACTTGCTCAAATTCCAGTTCTAAATGCAAAAGAAGCTCTTGAAGAGACAGAGTTCTTCCTTGTAGTCTTAAAAAAATAAAACTGATCTGCTTGTCACAGAGTGCAAAATGGGACTGTCGTCTTCGCTTGGTTCTGTGTTGGGGTTGTAGTTTGATTTTGAATTAATCACGCTTTAGACGTTATTTCTCTATAGAGGTATTTGATGTTTTGTTTGAGAGTGAACAACAAGGGCAACAGTGTCAGTGAATACAAAGAAGTGAAATAATATCCAAGGAAATGGTGGGGTGGGTAGTGTGCTGTTAAGTGTGCCTTTAAGAACAGCCCTGTGTTCGATTCTGAAATGTTGAAAAATGTAACTTTAAAGCTTAGTTCAGTCCTGACTTCTCTCTTTACTACATTCTTTTGCTTACTCTTCTAAATCTGGGAAATGCACTTTTGATCAATTATCTTTGTTACCAGCATGGAACAAGCATGAATGGACATGTGCTACAGGAACTCGTGAAGCTGAACAGACGTGTAACTTAATGCACTTCGTGGCAGTGGAAGCATCTTGGTGTACTCACTGTGTGGCTGCATTAATTACATATTGCATATTCTGTGTCTGGTTTCCTTCCAGGCCCACTCTCTGTGTACGTGTAAGGTGTGTTTCTTAGCACATGGCATCTTAAATGTAGTTAGATGCTTTCAGTCATCTTCAGCATCTGTGAAACTCACAGAATCACAGAATTTCTGAGGCTGGAATAGACCTCCAAGATCAAGTCCAGCCTATGACCCAACACCATGACATC
>JAAGNO010010719.1:0-13013 GCA_033439905.1 Ceryle rudis
CTTGATGGGGCTCTGAGCAACCTGCCTTAGGTAGAGATGTCCCTACTTGTGCAGGGAGGTTGGACCAGATGACCTCTGGAGGTCCTTTTCAGCCTAAACCATTCTATGATTCTATGGACAACCACGCAGTCTTTAATTATTCCTAGAACTTGTCAACCATGTTTTCTCCAAAGCTATAGGAAAAAAAAAGTGATGCATACAATCCATAAAAGTAATTAAATTAAAAATACTCAGTAAGTTAGTATCTATTGGTGCTTGTATTTAAAGCCAGTAATATTAACTGTTAATACTTAACAACAGGTTCTACAGATTCAATAGATCAAATAAGTAAGATTTTTAAAAGCACAAATAAAAGAACAGCCGTGCTTGACTCGTTCAATGATCCTGAATAGGAAACAAGTTTCCATTCTGTCTGAAGTACTGGAATAGGGATTAACCAACATTCAACAGTATGAAAGAGTAAAAATATTTTAAAAGGTTTTTCAATGTTATTTGGTAAACACTTTAGTTTTTAAGGACTAAAGCTTTGCCAGCTATTACAGTACAAGACTTTCACACCACTCAAAAATATAGACTTTTACACTCCAACACATAATGTGGGGAATGGTTTTGAATGCAGGTAAGTTAATAAATAATATTAATGGATAGATAGGTATTAATTGCTGTGCACACAGATGAAGTTTTATAAAAATAAAGATGTTATTTCTCCACCTCCCTGCCAAAGAGACTACCGCCTCCCCATTTAACACTTCAGTGACAAAAATTAATGAAGCTTTATCGCTGGCAGAGCCATGTCTGGCATCCTAGTATACACAAGCTCAAGTGGTCTACCCCTCTCCGCTGCCTGGCAAAAACTCCAATAGTTTTTTCCATAGTTAAGCCAGCTAAAGAATCTCATTCCTCTGACGAGTCACCCGTTCGACTAACACTTGCCTTCAATCTCCTTATTGAATTCACTGAAATCAGGGTGTACGTTAAAGACTTAACGGGGACAACGTACAGGCGTATGCTGCCTTTCCATACGAAACCTGGCCAAAGACTGGCGTAGGAAAATCAGAAGTATGTGACTGTCAGAATTCAGGCATTGTGTTCTTCCACTGACAAGTCAGCAACTTCGCTAATACAAACGCCAGTTCAATTTATTTTGATTATTCTGTGTAGAAAATTTTGTAATGTATAGTTAAATAATTTTTTTAAATTACATTTATTTCACCCAATAATAAAGAAGTTAAAATAAGCAACAGTTTCACAAGAAGGAAGTCCACGTTGCAGCTTATGGCTAAACTCCAGAGTTCTTCAATATGCACCGAATTACTGATGACGTATAAAGCAACTTAATTCAAAATTCAGAACAGCATTTTATCTCTTACTTACACTTTGTTGATAAGTTGTTCCAAATGCATAAGCTGCGTTCAACTTAGTGGGGGTATCAGGACACAGCTGAACAAAACATAATTACAGGTTGATAATTAGGTTGATTTCAAAGGTATCATTTTCTCAGATAAATATTTACAGGTACCCCAAGAAGTTCATGTATTCACAGCTCTCACAAAAGACATTTTGTTCCATTTTGAATGAAGAGAAGGATTGATTTTGAAGAGTAAACTTGATTATTTATTGAGCTAATACTGATGTTCTTAAAATGCTGGTTTAGCTTATTCATATTTGCATAGTATTTCTCATTTCCATCACTGAAATTGGAACCTGTGGACAGCACCATCCAACCAGGCAAATATCATTTTTTTTGTGGACCGAATGTTCAATGCAATGTGCTGCCTCAAACTTTATTAGTGGTTTCTGCTAACTCCAAGAATCTCAAGGAAGGAACACTACGTTCATATCGCTCACTTTCTATCAAGCTCACATCGTCAGAGGATCAAAGTTATCATGGCAAACAGCAGATTTTTTTTCCCCTTTTCCGATGTAATTTTCCAGTTTCTGCGAAGAATCAGCCATTCAGAGCAGAATCCAGAGAAACCTGCCAAATTCTAAGTGAGCGTGGCACTGAGTGGAGGGCAATGCCACTTTCCCCAAATGAAAATCAGGTCTAAACTGACACAAACCACAGTCCTGTTAGTGTGCAACCGAAATTCTGAGAATTGCTACAATTCTGCATTGGGATCGCTTTAGCACTGATGTCATTACCACGCACTATCTAACATATTACAAGAGGCTTTGAATGGAAAAGCTATTCCTCTCCCATTGATTTCTGATCGCTACTAAAAGCTCTGCAGTTAGGAAATTAATGTGTCCCAACCTTAAAATCTATGTCAGAATATGTAATTTCCTATGCAGTAATTGCCTTAGTAACCTGTCTTCTCAAGCATCAGTTTTCCTTTGAAGTTGAGAGGCAGAAGCTGGACAGCTTAGTCTGAGACAGTAACAAAAGAAACAGCAGTCACCATCTATCTAAATCCTGAATGTCAGCTACTCTTTTGTAGATGCTGAAGCATTTGAAGTGACGTGCTCCAAGAGTGATGTGAAGAGTCTAGAAAAAGGGACAGACAATTCACAATTGTTCTTGCTAGTGTTCCTACTGTGGCCTTCCTAGGGAATTGCTGGCAGTGCCTCGATCACCACTAGAGCTCTACACAGATTCTGTTCTGTTAGATGTTTTGCAGCTGCTAACTTCTGCTGTTAGGCTAAGCATGACTGCACTTTCTACTCGCTGCTTACTTGTGTTTGTCACACCCGATCTATGCAGCGCGGTACTGTTGAAGTTGAACGGGTGCGTGTCACTGAAATCCAAAGGTAGAGTGTTCAAGGGTACTGTGAATCTTCTAGCCAGTGTTCCCCACTTCTATGTAAAGTCTCCCAGCAAGTTTTTATAACGTTTTGTTATGAAAAAGCCAGGCAGATGCTGGCTAAAGTGTACATTTTATATTTAAAGCTGAAAGAAATAAGAAAAAAAAAAAATCTAAGATAACTGAAGGAAAAGTAGGTGGTATATCAGTCTTCCCACCTCTCTTGACAGTGACGTAACCACTGATGCACTTGGAATTCCCATGTGCAAAAAGAGGTGACAGCATCTAACAGGGACAAGCTCACAGAATCGTCTATAAACACACGTGGACTGAGTGCTAAAGAATATACTTTTCTCTACAAGAGAAAGAGGGCTAATAATAAATTTTATACATGTGGGTACCTCTGTGCCGAGCGGAAGAAAGAGACAAAATCATAGAATCATTTACATTAGAAAAGAAATTAAGAGTCCAACCATTAATCTAAACACTGCCAAGTCCACCACTAAGCCATGTCCTTAAGCACCTCATCTACACGGCTTTTAAATACCTCCAGGGATGGTGACTTATCCAATCCCCTGGGCAGCCTGTTCCAGTGCTTGTCGATCCTTCTGGGGAAGAAATTTTTCCTAATGTCCAATCTAAACCTCTCCTGGCACAACTTAAGGCCATTTCCTCTCGTCCTCTCGCTTGTTACCTTGGAAAAGAGACCGACCCCCAGCCTAAGCTGGGGGTAAGCGGTAAGGTCTCCCCTGAGCCTCCTTTTCTTCAGACTAAACAACCTCAGCTCCCTCAGCTCCTTCTCATTGGTCTCTAGACCCTTCACCAGCTTTGTTGCTCTTCTCTGGACGTGCTCCAGCACCTCAATGTCTTCCTTGTAGTGACAGGCCCCAAACTGAACCCAGTATTCAGGGTGTGGCCTCACCAGGGAGACAATCACTTCCCTACTCCTGCTGGCCACACTATGTCTCATACAGTCCAGGATGCTGTCGGCCTTTTGGCCACCTGGCCACACTGCTGGCTCCTATTCAGCCAGCTGTTGACCATTGTTGGTTTTAAAAGAGCTTCAGAGCTTTCCAATATTCCAATTTTATATTGGTCCAATGGATGAAGGCAATGCTGCTGAATTTATACTTTTGATTTTGTAGAGATTATCGTGAGCAAGATTCATGGTCTATCTTCCCTAACCTAGCTCTATAGCTATGAACTGTCACTAGTGTAGTAACCAAACTCTTGGCTTTTGTCTTAAATTTGGCTAAAGGCAAGCAGAATGCTATGGTATCCACAAAAGATAATTAAAATCAAACATACCTGTAAGACGCCTCCTTCTAAACTCAGCCATTTAAGAAAGTTTCCTGCTGCATCAAATGAGGCTGCAATAAATCGCAGCTTTACATCCTGATGATGAAAAAAGATAAAACAATGACACTGCCATAAAGTGGACATACACATTTTAGTGATGACTGTCTCATTTTTAGCTGCTTCCCTTAAACTTAGCATAATGACTCATTTCTTCCCCCATGGATTTTATGTTTTTAATCTTGTTTCTGCTAGTTCACTCTTTTCAAAAACCATACTTGACCATTCTTCTGCAGTTTCCCCGGTGATGTGGGAAAAGTTCCAAAGGAACTTCTGCTGAGGTAGACATGGCCTAAACTAATCAGAAAGTACTGCAGATTTCTAGTATTTCCCAGGCTGGGATCTTGAGGGCTTTCAGGACCTTCAGCATTAGGAAGAATAGTTTGTGTAAGCATCAGGAGCAACAGAAAGAAAGGGTTAAACGCCACCTAGCAATACCAAAGTTCTCAGCAATCAAGCTGAGAAATGCGTTGCGATAAAACCACAGCACAGACAACTTGTCAGCAAAAGACCCTGCACTTTGGAGGCAGGAGAATGGCAGCAAAGTTACAGCACGTCAGATGTACCCTTCTTTTCCCAGTTAGCTCACCAGGAAAACTGACAAAAGGATGTATGTATTTCAAAGAAGGAAAAAAGACAAAGACCAACTTTGCCTCAGATTTAGGGAGATTGAAATAAACAAGACTGTGAAGCAAAGGACAATGCCTAAACAACTATTAACTTGTCCAATTGGCATCACTGCCATTCCAGAATAACCTTGGGGACACAGTGAGGATTTAATAGCTGGCATCCCTTGTTGCTTCTGTCACCCAGGATTGATCCTGGTCAGACCACTCACGCAAGCACATCTGGGCCTTGTGAGAGTGTGAGTATGAGAGTGTGAGCAAAGCAAACGTATGAGAGACTGACTGTAAGTTACTAAACTCATCTTACCATAAGATTTTTAACATAAATGCCACCTTTCTCTTCCATAAGATCTCACACTGGGTTACACTAACTGCCTGTCACAGTTTAGGGTGCTCCGAGGAAGGAACTGAAAGAGGACCTGAGCCAAGCCAAGCAAAGCTGGCAAAGCAGTCCAAGAGGGGAGAAGAGCCCGGGAAAAAGCCTACAGACCCTTCGGATCCCTCTGCTTTATACCCAATATGACGTCTATGGGCTGGGATCCCTCTCTGGTCAGTTGGGGGTCACCTGCCCTGTCCGCTCCTCCCCGCAGGTGCCGCCTTTCACTTTCTGCACCCCCCTGCATGGTGCACAAGACCCAGCAGAGGCCTTGCTCTGCACACCAGTCCTTGGCAGTAACTCTAAATACAGGGTCTTATCACTGCCAGCAGCAGACACTGACTGTGAGAACAGCTGTTAGAAGAACTGAGCTGAAAAGTTTTCACTCCAACCAGGACACTGCCTAAAAATTATCTTTAGTAGAGCCATATCTGTCATAAATCTAAACCATAAATAAATCAATCAATCTAAACCTCTTTCTGTGATTATGCCCTCATGGCAATGTTTGCTTTCCCGTGTCTATTACCCAATACCTACCTTATCTGTTCCTTTAAAACTGAAGACTGTAGGGAAATGATTTGCCTCGAGCACCTGGGATGCTAATCCTGGCTGATCACCGTAATATAGCCATGGAAGATTATGCCTCCTGAAAACAATTACAATGTTTTCTCTAAAGAAATATACCGTTTTGCATCAAAGAACATTTAGAATAATAGTAATTTCCACAAAACGCTACTAAAGACAGAAAGTTATGGAAAAAGCAACTTACCAGAAGGTTATTGAATGAACAACACCTAGCCTTGCTGTATTGACATAAATATACTGAAATAAACTGCAGGCATCAGTACTTGAAGAACTCAACGAGTTCATATTCATCACACACATATTCCCAAGAGCTTGGCATGCTGTTAGATTAGAGTACAACTGCAGGGGAGAAACACAATAACACAGCGAAGTATTTATTTACCCCTTCTTTTGGTAAGGCAGTCGTAAAATTAATGTGGTCATTAACAAGCCACTCCCAAGCCCTCATTTTTACATGAAAGTAATTTCATATTTTCTCCTGGCTATTCAGGTTCTGTGTTTCTACAGATCTGCAGATGGCAGCATGAAATGGATGCTCTCTTTCAGTTTATTTTAGTTGCATCAGCTAGATGGTACGATGGGACAGAAATGTCAAAACCTGCATGTGGAAAACAAAGTAAGAATCAAAATGTTCAATGCCACTTAGGCTCTGTTACAAAAATGACTCCATCAAGAACCTAAGACTGACAACTATAGCTGCACGTCATGCAAGTATCTTCTTTTCAGTTTTAATACTTTTTGTATTCTATTTCTTTTTCTATATTTGAATAATATCTATAGATAGGTAACTGATAAGTATATTTGCTGCTTTACAAGTGATAATTTTGGAGTAACATGCAATATTGCAGTCTGTGCTTGCTGCCACTGTTGACTGCTGCTACCACTGGAATACATATATACTTGCTTTATTAATCATAAGTATACTCACTTTACTAACAGCAATTTGCAGTAATCTGTAATAAATAAATGTAGGAAATAAAGACTCCGTGTGTATGGAATTCTGTAAATCCACTGCTGTGATCTTTACACACCTGTAGGTCAGGTAGCCCTTTGGGTCGTGACAGATTGGGAGAAAAAGTAGGGCCTGAGAACTTAAAATCTGATTTTGAGGAGAGGAATAGGGAGGGGAAAAAAGGATGTGTGATAACAGAGTTGATAAAAAGGAGGCAGACACATCCCTTTCACAAATGTGCGTTATTCCGTTACTGCAGCCACTCCTCCACCCATAGCTACTGCCACCCAGAGCAACATAATGGTAAGTAACACTTGCATGCATGCATACAGCAAAGCAGAGCTAAAAAGGATTGTTCTATGGTAAACCTTCTCCATCACAAAACAAAATGAGTAACGGAAAGCCAAATAAGACATAAAGATCAGCTGCCAATCAATACTAAATACGTAAGAAGTTAATTTTCTATGTGATCCTTCACTGGACAAACTCAGTATCTGTTCATATCTCCACTGACTATTGCAGGATTTCTTCTTCAACACCAGTCACCTTGTGAAGATTCCAACCCTGGAGACTCACATTAACATGACTAGTGCTCAATATTCTTTCTAAACATTCTGTATTTAGATTTCTTTCTTATCTACTGTCACCTCAAAATAAGATTCTTTAAAACCAAGCAAGCTAACTTCCAAAATCAGACTGTTGTGCTTTTATGCAGAGGATCACTTCTGTAAGAAAAAGCAAACTGCAAACTCACCCAGCAGGCAGAGGCTGAAGACTGCAGGTTTTTCAGAAACCATGCTGATGTCAGTGTTATACCCTGTAAGTAAGGACCAGCTTCACTCTCTTGGTTCTGAACAACTTATCCATAACAGTAACAGTCTGGAAACCTGTATCGGCTAAAAGATGCTAGTTGGTTTTAGTAAGAGCTTTCTGTTCTATGTAAATGTCTCAATTAAACCAGCTCCGTTCAACGCACGACCATAGTGCAATCATTTATTTCACTGCACTGTATCAGACAAAATATACAGAGCAAGAGCTGAGATATTTAAGTTTTGAATATGGATTCTGTAACAAAGGAGTTTCCTCTACTGTGCAAGGGAAGTACTAATGATGTCAAGGGTAAGGAGTGGACTAGGCGATAAATTTAACTCAGGACCAAAATTGCCAAATTAATTATTTCACAACCTGCTTTTTATCACTACTCTTATCTGAACTAAAAATAGCTTTCTGTTGCTTACAGTATGTACAAAAACCCCCACGTTTTCAACGAAGTACTATTTAAGAAGGTGGCATTTTCAGAAAGCAAGACCAGTATTTGCTATCAGGAAAACTGAAGACTGCTTTTTGCTTACTTTCAAGCATAGCCTTTCGTATTAATACATTTAAGAACTAACTACATTTATTAGCCCCACAGCATTTTCTGAATTAGGAACTACTAGGAAAGCAATTGTAACTTTGAGCAGATTTCACAACTAATAAAGGTTTGTTAGCTAAAACAAAGAAAACACCTTCATATTTCTCAACAAAAGATATTTTTATTCATTAGCCAATTCAAGGAGTTCCAAAAATTTCATACACCTTCTCAAATTCTATAGGGGTCCATTTTCTTCTATCAGCTCTAACCATCTAACAACTAAAATTGTCCTTGCAATGCTTTTATCTTCTTTCAAATGTTTTTTATGAATACCAGTTTTACATATGAAGAAGAAAAAAAAAGAAAGGCAAAAAAAGAAAAGCCTGTGTGCCCTCAGGACTCTTTAGCATGGAGTTTTTGGTACAAGAATGGGTTTTAAATACATAGAACTGATAAAACAGACCGCGTGCTACTTGTCTGGATACTAAATTATTGTGAATTCCCTTTTTCAGCTTCCAAAAGGGCATGAATTTTCTTAAACACAGGAGATGAGAACAATACTTGCCTGGTCTACATGTCTCCACGCTCTTATCTACGTGCAAATTTCCTTGCAATCACTGTGATCAGGCAACAAACCACTATCTTTGTTCCTCGGGAATGGAATTTAAAAGACTTACTGAAACTAAAGAACGAGATAGCTTGAAAATGTTTTTGAATAAACACACTTACTAGCTGTCCAAAACGAACGGTCGCAACTCCCTTTGGGGGAAAACTTTCACTAGAACTGAAACACAATCCCCCGGTCTGGAAAAAAAACCAACAACAAAACACCACAAAATGGAAAATTATACAGTTGTCAACATAATTTTTCTCTTTTTTTTTCTGAGCTTCAATATTGTAAGCATTCTTCTACTTACTAAGATGTTTGGGCTGCTGCAGTCACAAGACTTGCTTACATTGATGAATGTTTGTTCACATCTTACACACCTATGGATCACAAACACGGAGAATGGGCTTAAACTGTAGCAAAGTATGAGATTTAGTGCTTAGTGAAAGCCGATTACAGAGCATGCCCGATAACACTGTCAACTTCACTAGTTCGAGCCAAAATCCCCAAAACATCACTGATTTGGTTCTACTGTCAGTGATGTAGAAAAGAGATTAAATAGTCAATGCTGAAAATAAGAATTCTGTTTCCAATCCAAACCCTACTCTTTGGTCACACTAAAGCAAAACAACCAACCAACCAAGCTGCTGGTGATAGAAGGAGTTGAGTGAACGCAAAACATCTTGAGTTTGCTATGGGGTTAAGGATTTCCAATACACTGCTTTTAAAACTGTCACCTGAAAGATGCAGACTGTTCCTTAGGAACATTCCATTCAAACAGAACGGGACACATTTAAATTTATCATCACAAAAGGCAAAGACTGTTCACCTATGTCCTGACGCATCTGAAGCCGAGAAGGATTGCTCACTTCCATTACAAAGGACGCACAATGCCTCATTAAGCAAAACGCCATCAAGACTTCTCTCCACTAAGTGGAAAAGAAAAGCAACTGTGACAAAATTGCACGCTGCACAGTATGACACACAGGTTAACAATAGTGTGAAAAAAATAATGTCTCTACGTAGATCTAAAATAAATGAAAAGATCTTATTTTTAAGAACAATCAAGAGCACAACTCGTAAATAACATCTGCTGAGAATGCACGTTCATCTACGTGCAGGGTCCTCGCTTACAGCTGCACAGGCAGCTTAGTGTGGGTGAGAAATGCAGTATTTCATGTCCGGTTTTGCTGTTGCTTTGATATTTATTCTGAACCAAATTTCAAAGCAAGGCTTCACTGCAAAGCTAAAACCCAAAACATCAAGTTTACAAAGTACTGGGAAAAAAAAAAATTTGAATTTTCATTTGAAATGATTCCTGTAAATGCCACAAAGTTTCAAAACTGCATCTCCCAGCGAGTAAATAATTTGGGAAGAAACTTCAAATGTAATGATATTTAAAAAAAAAAAGAGCTACAAAGAGTATCAAAAGAATTACAATGCTCATGTTCCTTCTGCATATTAAATTACAGAATGGGCTTTGCTCTCAATATTTTACCATAAAGCCTTGGAATGCATTTTGTAACTCTCGTAAAGTTTAAGGAAGATGATTGGTATTCACTTTTTTACAGATTCCTAGGAAAGTGTTAAAGTCACGATCTGGAAAGCAGTGATTGGCCAGCATGGTCTGTCAGAAAAGTAACCCAAGTGGAAATTGGTAATAACTTACTCAAACAATTAGAGGCACAGTGAAAAGTCTTCTCCTTTCTGTGTCTTTGAAAATAAGGAAAACTAGAGCTCCCAAGAGCTCTTTTGTTTTACATCCTTGATGGAAATTATACTTTGCTCCGAGATTTTTACATGCAAGGTAAGCAAAAATATAGTTGACACAGACACTAAAGTCAACAGTAAAATGAATTTCTCGTGTCTGTTGAAGTTCGTCTGCAATATTAGGAGAGCATCAGGTAAGAGGCACAGATGGAGGGAAGCATGCTGCAGGAAATCACAGCCTGTGTCTCAGGGAGGTATGAAATCCAGACAGTAAAATGCAGTCGTTTGCTTCGCTTGCTCGGGCTGTTCTGTTCCACCCACGCGTATTGTATATATTCTCTTCACTGTTTTTTCCTAGTCTGTACTGACACTGGTTTTATTCCAATTTTAATGCCTCCACCCAGTGCCAACCAGCTCAAAAGAAGCGATACATCAGTATTCGCTTGTGAATGTTTGCACTGTAGCTTTTGTTGCAACGAACAATGGTAGAGATTTATCTGTTGTCTTTCAGGAATGAGGTTTAAGGTGAAGGGGAATGTTGAATTTTTACATTAAATACGTAAACAGATGTTAAATTTCCTTTCTTAACAGAAAAGCACATCTTAAGAAACTCAAATATCTAAACCAAGCACTAGTATCTTGTAACTTGCATATATTTCTTACCTAATATTTCATTATTAAGGCATTTACATTTTCCTTCTGAAGTCAGGCCTTTAGGGCAAATAATACAATTCCACCCATCCTGAGTAACTCCACTCTAAAATAAAATGTAAAACTATTATAACTTTCAAAAGTGTTTGTTGCCCAACGAAGAGGGCTCGATCCAGATGTTATTAACTAGAAGACACGTTCAGATATAACAACATTGGTAACATTTGTAAAGCTTTTAAAGATTAAAAAAAAAAAAAAAAGGCTAAATAATCCGACAAAAGTAATTCCCGTGGAGACATAGACTAAAATAAAGTGTTCTTAAGTTTTTCTGAACCCATCAGCTAATAATGTTTAGGGAAGACAAGAGCTGATGAAAAGTGGAAGGTTAAAATAAGATATAAAGAGTCTACTGGAAAAAAAAAAAGCCAACAAACCAATAAAGATAACAATGCATAAATAAACATGTTTACATATAAATATACAGAAGCAATGGAAATGGAGGAGTTGTAAGTGAAGCAGCTTACAGAACTGCATGGAATTCTGTAGGTACCCAAACAGTTTGCATTCACACAGTTTATACGAAGTAGCTGCGCTACAGATGGAAACCGAGGAGGAAAATGAAGATTGCTCATCCTCGGGTGATTGTGATGTTGCATAAACCTTGCCATAGGATCAAAGACAAATGCCACCATTAGAGGAAAGAGTGAGAAACAGCAGAATGATGGAAATGCCAATGGATAATTGTCAGCGTCTTTGCCTAAGAAGATGGAAAGAAGAGTGAAATTACCTGCATTAGCCATTAAGCAATTTATGCAACTAAGCTGGTCTCCTGATACTTCTTCTACAGTTACTGGAGAGGAAGAAGTATTCAGGAAGGGTTTCACTCTGCAATTTGGGTTTGCTGGAGAAAAATGATTTCTCTATCTACTATAGCAGGAAAAAGCTGGTTAAGCTTGGTGCCTCTGGCTTGATGCTGTGAATATGACCCAAAATTACAGCGTAATTTGTTAAGAAAGGTAGAAAGAACTGTGAACTATGAAGATATATATAATTAAAGTAACATAATGGCAGCAGCTCCTTTTGAAGTAAAAAGTTAAGTATCGGGGACTACAAAGATACAGCCTAAATATTACAATAATAGGATTTCTATAAAGAAATCAACTAAGATAACTGTGAGCTGAAAAGCATCTTTGGCATTCTATAAACAGTGGTCAGATAGCATAACATGAAGCAGAAAAGAAAAGCAGTGGAAGGAAACTAAACATTTAAAATACTCATGTTTCATCTACGGGGTCAAATTTATAATAAAAAAATGCCTGCAAAATAATAGCAATAAACATCTCTAAAGAGAAAAAAAAATACTACCTACGAGACACAGTCTTGCAAATTACCAAGCAAAATCTATTAGGCAAAATTATTTGAAATTACTGAAAACTAACTTGCAGTCAGGCAGAAATGTAAAATAAAATATTAAAAGTATTATTATTAGGGCAAAGTATGAAAAGTTCAATACTTACCATATTTTCTGGACATTTTTCACAAATGAGGGAGGACCCACCATTACCAGAAACCATCCTGTAGCCTGGCTGACATACACATGAACTACCTAAAAAAAAAAAAAAATGCAATTTTAATCTCTATGAAACTGAGTTGTTTTTTCTTCACAGAATCCTAAGAACAACTGCTATGGTTCTCAACAGATTAATATAGATTATTAGACAGACAAATAAAACTCCTGAGGGAGATATCTATGAAAATCATTTTGCCTTTTAAAAAAATGTTCATATTACAAAGATGTTTTAGGAAAATGTTACTAGGCTGATGTATCAGAGCAGAACATAAAGCCAGGCCTTTTGTTGGTTGGGTTTTTTTAAACTAAACTCTATCAGTTGCTCTAATAACAGGTATCATCTCTCCCTCCAACTCCTGCCACAGAGACATTCTTAGCCCATCCTCTCTACAACGCTGTCCTGGCTTGAGTGAGAGCAGAACTAACTCTGTTCAGTGATTTTCCTTTTCAGCTCAGTTCTTCTCACCCCCTGCACTGTCTGC